>OZ024909.1:83373899-83432857 GCA_964017125.1 Flabesymbios commensalis
CTCGTCAAACACACCCTTTTTTAAACATTTTTTTTTTCAGTGCGGGGATCGATTTTAAACGTCAAAATCTGACGTCTAGACGTCGGAATAACATAAGAGGGATTTTTGCCGCGTTTTTATACGTAGTACTTGTCAATCTAAACTATATATCATTTCCCTCGGTTTCTAGAAGATTAAAAATAGAATCCACGGTCGTCGGCCTTTCTAACGCCCACCTTCTCACATCGAACACTTCACACAGCCCAGCGAACACGAGACATGGATCTGATGTTAGTTCAATGCTGGGGCACCGCCTGCAGTTTAAGACATAAGTAGTCCAGGAAACACAATACATTGACCCAATGTTGGTTAAATGTTGGCCAACGTTGTAGACGATGACTCAATATGGAACTAACATTGGGTCAATGTATTGTGTTTGCTCTTTTTATTTTTTATATTAATTTCTTTATACACAAATATATCAGTAAATGTAATAAAATTGTGTACACTAAGATGTCAAATACAGGTGACCGGCACCCTTACTATGTTTGACATCCAGGTTAAAAAATTATATACACTTGAATTTAAGTTAAAGTGTAAAATGTATTCCTATTAAACACATTATACAAAATATATAATTCCCGCGCTAAAACCAGAGATAAAATAGTTACATAATATTATAAATAGTATCAAAAAAGACATTCTGGAAAGCGTAGAAAACCTTTAAGATAAATACTAGTAGAACAGTTATAAATGAAATAAATTGAATGGGGTTTTAGGCCACATATAGGCTAAACTGGGCCAGGAGAACCTCCTGAGGATGGTGAGGTGAATGAGATGACACTACCGTCCAGATTCAGTATTCGAAATTCGGGCACTGGCGGTCTGAGCCGAGCACTCTACCTCTCGGTTACAGAGGCTTCCCACATTATTGAATATTCACGCGTGAGCGGAGAAGAAATTTGTTGTTTCTTTGAAACTTGAAGGCCAGAGTGGCGTTCGAGCCCGCGATCTCCGACTTCCCAAGCAGGCAGCTTTAACCACTGCACCAGGGCCCCGCCCAGAACACTAATAAAACATGCAAAGTTGCGGAAGTCGAACCAATGAATGACGTCTTCATCTGTGAGACAGGAGCGGGACTGAGCTAGGAGTGAAAGTCTTTGTTGTAAAACCTTTATCTCTGTGGCCACAAATAGCCGTGCTTTATAAGGCATAATTAAGACCCTGCTTTGCCCCCAGGTCCCAGGGGATTTATAATTAAGGCCCTGCTTTGCCCGCCGGTCCCAGGGGATTTGTCACGTGCTGGACTCAGATTGAAGCCAGGCACCGAAAACGTGTCTCCAGCCATTGTACATGGGAACGGCCTTAATTTGTATCCACACTTCATCAACGTTGTTATGTTTGACGAGGTGTTAATAGCTTTTAAAATACACCGGTGACGTCAGTCTACTGTTGTTGAAGCAGTAGATTCGAGTCTACGCCCAATATAAATATTTTACTCTTTCAGCGCGGGGATCGACTTTAGACGTCAGAATCTGACGTCCATAGACGTCAGATTCTGACGTCTAGTGTCGGTACCCGCACTGAAAGAGTGAAGATATCAGATCAGATCAAATTAGTTGTTTTTAATCGTGTTATTCGCCATTTAAATTACAGTTATTGGGAATAAAAAGAGTGTTTAAACGTCAACATTCGCAAATGCTTGGTGTAAAATTAAATAATATCAGTATTTTTCATTCACTTGAAGTTGTGTCTCGCAAGTGAATGGAAATTACTGATATTTGTGTGAAATTTGGGTTAAAGCTGCTAGGAAAGTCGGAGATCTAGCCATTCAAGTTTCCAAGAAACAAAATATACGTTTTCTCCGATCTCTCGCAAAGATTCAGTATTGTGGGGAGGCTCCGCGGCCGAGAGGTAGCGTGCTCGGCTTCAGACCGCCAGGCTTGAATTTCGAATCCTGTGTCTGGAGGGCAGTGTCATCTCGTTCATCTCTCCACCCAAGGGTGACCTGAAACCCCATTCGTTCTTTCATACATTTCGTTCGCTCGTTCGTTCGTTTGTTCATTCATTCATTCATTCATTCATTCATTCATTCATTCATTTATTAATTCATTTATTTATTCAGATGTTGATAACTACACAATATTAGACTAGGTGTTTATGTAAAAAGACGTATGTCAACAGGTCAAAGACTAAAACAAATGAGTGACATGAAGTCTGTGTCTCCTGATGTAAATTTTAGTGATGGACTTTTTTGCCTAAACATGCCAAAGGGATGACGGTAAATGCGGACTGAGCCGGATGAAAACCCTGTATTCAGTGCTCCGTGCAGTTTCGCAGACATGCTCTACTCTGCAAAGCCATGGCATTATCTGCTTACTTTTAAAGTAAGCAGATACTGCCTTTTGGCTTTGAGCGGCAGAGTTGTTTACGCCTTCATGATCTGCTGTGGTTGCTATGGCTGTTACTTCAGCTGCTTTGCTGATGGAGAAGCTGCTGTTGCTTCAGCTGCTGATGCTGATGGAGATGCTGTTGTTGCATCAGCTGCTGATGCTGATGGAGATGCTGTTGTTGCATCAGCTGCTGATGCTGATGGAGATGCTGTTGTTGCTGAAGCCGCTACTATTAGCATCTTATACCTGGATATATTTTCATCCCTATCAATTACATTCTATTTCTGGCTCATGCTGGCTATGCTATCCCAGACTGCACCAAAACACCTAAAACAGATCTTAACAACCAGAAGAACAACAAACATCCGATCTGGATTCAACCCTGATATATTTTTGTATAAACCATGGAGACCAAAGGGTTTTCCCAATTTGAAATCATCATAAAAGCCTTAGTTAGCTCTTTCCGCTTCATTTGAATACCTATATTATGGGTATACGACTATTATAAATATTTTAATTCTTTCATTGCGGGGAACGTCTTTATATGTCAGAATTTGACGTCTGTAGACGTCAAATTTTGACGTATAATGACCGTCCCCGCACTGAAAAGGTTACGTCCAGTGATTCTGATATTTATATATATTTATATGTGACTTACGTCACGATTTTATAAATAGACTAAACGTATGGATTCATGTCACCGTATTGCATTCTTAAAAACAATATGAGACGTTTATGGTTTTATAATCTATTAAATTAATCACGATGCTGATATTGTATGGCGGAACACTACGTCATGGATAAAACGGATTCTATTTTTAGCAAGACGTTTGTCTGTAATTGATTGTGTGGATTGAAATAATTAAAAAATCAAGTATGTGTCTTTATTATTGGGATAAATACACACATAGTTTAATTTATCAAGGGTAACCTTAACCCTACCCTGTCATAACTTATATTTATATATAATACACTTAAAAATAATGGTATGTTAGAAATTGTATATTTCTTTAACACCAATAAATAGTAGAAGCTATTTAATTTGTTTAGTGTACTTATAAATTATTCTTATTATTCATTTGCATAAATGAATATATTAAATAGAGTGATGTATTACCGCTATGCATTTCCTCTTTCTAAGATATATATGATTCTGATAACTTTAACCCCATGGAACCACTTTTCTCGAACATGTTAGTATCAAATATGTCACGCGTTTTTTTGGTGTATTTTTTTTAAAATAATGAATGATGTACAGATGATGAGATGAGGGTGAATATATATATATTCACCCTCATCTCATCATCTGTACATCATTCATTTTTCATTTACAGTTTGCACTGTTTTTAATTAATTGCAAAGTGACTTACTTGACCGTCCCTGCATGTCGATAAGTGGCGTTAAGCAACGTTCTTACTCACATTACCGGCTGATATGTAGCCTATATTTTCCATGTAAGGTATGTCATTGTTCATAATTGTTGTAGGGTAGCTCCTTTGATAAAGACATGTGTTGATGTCTTAAATGAGTCCCCCTCACCATATTGTATTATATATTGGTGAAATAAAGTAATCATGTCTGTCTGTCTGGCGCTACCAATCAATTTCACAGCAATGATCCTCAGAGGCTGTGTGCAATACTGATTTTTTTCGACTATAAGAACCTTCTCTCCATTCTACAATTCGGAAACTGACGAGTCTGCGAGTAAACTAATTAAATTTCTCCAACTGTTGTAAAATATATTTTTTAACTGTGGGCTAGCGTCAGCATTCTTAATGGACGTTTTTTCTTTAACGATCAACATCAATTATATATATGCATTGGTACGTTTCCAACATGTGTGATTAACCGCTCCATTTGATTGTGTGAACAAACCTCATTGACGACAGTGGAAGATGGTCCAGCTATAGCTTCAGTCGCAGTAACATTTGTGTCAAGTCTGTCATTCTCAGTGCTCCATAATGTTATGTTAGAATGCCATGACTTACATAATGCTATGTTAGAGATTGTATACTTATTTAATACCAATAAATGATATAATGTTTAATTTGTTTTTTTTTGTAGCTAAAAATGTTTTATTCTTATTATTATTTTGTATAAATGATTATATTAAGTATAGTATATATCTATCTATCCATTAAACCCAAAAGCGCTCAATTAAATAATTTATTTTTCATAACTTGAAGTTTCCAATGACTGTGATTTAAACGTATCGTGTTAGATGTACACATAATCCCTCACCATCTAGCTAGTAGGTGTGTTGTATTTTATTTTAACCTTAAAGCGCTGAATTTTTTTATGAAAACCTTGGAGACCAAAGGGTTTTTTCAATTTGAAATCATCATAAATGTCTTAGCCCTTCCCGATTCAATTGAATACCTCTGTAATGGGTGTACGACAATTATACATATTTTTAATCTTACAGTGCGGGGATAGACTTTAGACGTCAGAATCTGACGTCTGCTAGAAATGTAGTTCCTCGGGCTTTATCCTAAACTTATTATTATGACAACCGGGAAATGCCGGATACGTACTGTCCAGATATAGACTGTCCAGTTCACAGGTTTACTGCCCAGGTCCGCTGTTCTCTTCATATCGCGTGGGTTTATAATGTGTCGCCCACAGACGCCGTGTCCAGCCACGTGATGTGTGGGTTGTCATGGCGGGCTGTATCAGCCAAACACACCCACACACAAAGATACAAATAATAAACACACACACCCACACACAAAGATACAAATAAACATACACACACCCACACACAAAGATAAAAATAATAAACACACACACACACCCACACACACACACACACACACCCACACACAAAGATAAAAATAATAAACACACACACATACACAAAGATACAAATGATAAACACACACCCACACACAAAGGTAAAAATAATAAACACACACCCACACACAAAGATAAAAATAATAAACACACACACATACACAAAGATACAAATGATAAACACACACCCACACACAAAGGTAAAAATAATAAACACACACCCACACACAAAGGTACAAATAATAAACGCACAGACCCACACACAAAGATACAAATAATAAACACACACCCACACACAAAGTTACAAATAATAAACACACCCACACACACACAAAGATACAAATAATAAACACATACACATACACAAAGATAAAAATATTAAACACACACACCCACACACAAAGATAAAAATAATAAACACACATCCACACACAAAGATATAAATATTAAACACACACCCACACACAAAGATAAAAATGATAAACACACACACACACACAATAATAATAATAACAATAAAAAACATGCTGTTATTTATATAATTATATAACGTGATCAGAAATATAGCTCTGGAGATAATTATTGATTTAATGTTTGTTACCCAAAAACAAACAAGCGCCCACCTTTACAAGAATAATAACAACATTGAGTCATTTCATTTATCACTAGGTGGTATGTGTAGATAGGTATAGGTAAGTTTGCGTAATTAACGATTTAATTTGGTATATTTACTTTACGCTAAGGGGTTTTGCCAAGTTAAAAAAAGTCCAAAAATCCGAGAAAAACTCGAAAGTAGGTTGGTGGGTCAAGCCCCAACTCGGATTTTTTTTTTTTTTTAATGTTGTGCTTTTTTTGTGTTTTTTATGTTGTTTTCATGAATCGAAATATCCAAAAAAATTTAGGTGGAACTCAACCCACCCACCGACCCCCCATCATTTAATTTTTGGTTAAACCAACCTTTTACATGATTTATGTGAATTTTATTGGTTTTCCTATTTTCTATTTTCTATCCAAAATGGCCCTGGACCCACCCACCCACTTCCAATTTTTTTGGATATTTCGATTCATTTTAACTTTGCAACATCCCTAAAATTATACAGAAACCCCACTATCCACTGCACGCTCTTCGTCCAATGGTAATCTCTTTTAATTATCATGTAGCATAATCGACAATAAATACCTACATAAATAACTATTCTTGGTATGTATCATGCAATGTTATTCTCCATTAATCTTTGGAGCGCTAAATTAAATAAATTACATTTTAACCCACTTGAAGTTGTGTCTAGCTACCGCGAAAAAAACAACTTCAAGTAAGTGAAAAATATCTATATTTGTTTAATTTGAGATCAAACATTTAGAAATGTTGATGTTTAACCACTCATTTCGTTCCCGATAACAGTGATTTGATGCGGTTTTAGAGTTAATTAGCATAATCTAAAAATAATTATTCTTGGTACTCATAAGGAGCATTTCGGCAAACAATGTTGGATTATTGTTGGCTCGACGTCTGCGACGCTTGCCCAACATTAAATCGACATTGGGTGAACATCTGGTTTTGCTGGAATATGATGACCTTCAGTTAGCGACTGTTGTCTTAATGACTTCTCAGAATTAGACCATAATATCGCCCATTGACCCGGATTAGATGGTGCGTTCAACGTAGGACGAAGAGTAAACCAGCGAATACGAGAAGTTGACACAATGTTGCCATAATGCTGGGTCAGCGGCTGCAACGTTGGCCCAGCATAAAACCAGCATTTGGTTAATGTTGACGATCGGATTATATATGAAATATTACAGAATAAATAAATAGGTATGTAAGCAGACAGGCAGACATGTATGTAGTAAGTACAGGGCAGCTACCTGATGCTCAATCCAATGCAATCGAATACACCCTAGCCCCTAATACAAAACTACTCCGCCAGAGATGCAGCTCGGGCGGAATAGACTTGTATTCAGGGCTAAATACACCCCCCCCCTTCCCACATTTGTGCGTCTTTATTTATACATGTAGCAGTATTAGGAATTGGCGCTCACATGGAGCAAGATCAGTGTACAATGTTCTGATAACCTTGCACAATAAGATATGTGGCTATGACATGGTGGAGTTTAGATACACAGAGCAGGAAAGCAGCTATTTCTGGCAGGTAGCAGATAAAAGCTGTTTTTCCTAAGCTATCTCTCCGTGCCAGTAAAGGTTCATCACAGACATTATCAACTTTATCAGCTGATGCACGTAGACAACGCCATGTGTTGTCCCAACGCTGTATTAAGGTTGGGTAAGCTGGCCCAACATTGACACAGCTCCATCCGAACCATTATAGTCGGTTTCACATCAATTACCGTGGTGAATGATTTTCGCCGATTTCTCAGTCAATTCTCAACCAATTTTCATGCAATTTTACACACACTATATTCCATTTATGCGAAGTTTGATCCTTTACTACATGTCAAATGGACTAATTTCTAAAATACTTATCCAAACTTCGCATAAATGGTTGAGCATTTGCTCGGAAATCGGCGAAAATCATTCACCACGGTTACTGGAATTCGACTAAAATGATCCTGTCGCAGGATCATTTTAGTCGAATTCAAATTAACCGTGGTTAATGATTTCGCTGATTTCCGACCAAATTCTCAACAAATTGTAATGCAATTTTTAACACACTATTTTACATTTATGTCGCGACTACCCTGCATTGTTTCGCGAAGTTTGTATAAGTATTTTAGAAGCTAGTCCATTTGACATGTAGTAAATAAATGAAAATTCTGCCCTCTATAAACCCATCAGATTCGTCTCAGAATTTCTTTACGTGTCAAATGTAACTTCTGACATACTTATCAAAACAATTATCGGAGTAATCGCGACATGAAAGGAAAATAGTGTGTGTACAATTTCATGACAATTGGTGGAGAATTGACTGAGGAATCCGCGAAATTCATTCCCCCTGGTTGATAAATTGAATGTGAACCTGACTATATGCATTGTAGTATATTGCAGATTTTTATCAAGAAAACAACTCTTGGCTCAAAACAATGAAGACAGTCACCTTTGAGTATTTCCAAAAAGCCGCCACTTCACACGATGCTGACCTGAGCCAGGTTTATTAGGAACGTCCTGTTTATAGTTCATCTGCAGTTTTCAAAAGTCGAAATAAATTACGAGAAAACAACCATATTTTGTTTGAAAGTATGTGCTAATATCGTACAATATTAACAAAGGGGGATTTATTACATTGCTCTGTTCTTTTAATTATTTAAGCCCCTTTATACTTGTACACATATTTACACCATTTTCTATTTTATCATATTATGTACTGTATAATAATTATAATATATTGTTCATTTTTAATGACGCATAAGTCTACACAGACTTTCTTTCGTCAATAACAATATAGCTATCTCATAATCAATTTCATTTTAAGTAGCAGTCATTTATATTATCGTAATACCCAGTGTTTCTTATCGCAATGCCAGTTAACATGATTTTAGTTATGTATGTCATACTATGTATATTGTCATATGATTTTAACAAAATTAACAATGTTGTATATAGATGTACATCTCTCTCTTATTTCTATGACAAATAAATCTGGATTGACTTTCTTTCTGTCAATAAAATATCTGTCTGTCTGTCTGTCTGGTTGTGGACAATGCGAAATATTTATTAGCCACACGTTTTTATAATAAATGGTTGTTTTTGCCCAGAATATCCACTCTTCACTTCTGTATTTTGTCCAAAAGTAGTATTTATGGCGATCCTGCTATAGATAATATGCATTAGCTCTACCCAGCAAACACGAGGCATTGACACAAAGATGGCGCAATGCTGGTACACAGTCTGCGACGCTTATCCAAGTTTTTGTTATCATTGGCTCAATGTTTGTATTATTTTTGTACGAACCATCTATTACCTGTACCAGTAATTCCCAGCAAGCAAAAGACGTTGATCAAATGCTTGTTTAATGTTGGCTAACAGTCTACGACGCTGGGCCAACATTAAACCAGCATTGTTTTAATGTCTTGTTTTTTCAAGAATGAATTTCAGAGTCAGCGGCAAAAGACGTTGAATCAACGTTGAATCAACGTTGAATCAATACTGGTTTGACGTTGGCCCACCGTCTACGACGCTGAGCCAACGACAAACCAACATTGCTTCAAGAATGCATTTCACAGTCAGTGGCAATAGTAGGCCCTGTTCGATTCGCACCGACTTCAAAATAGTTTATTGATCCGGTTTGCTTCGGTTTGTACGCCCGAAACGAACGCCATGAATTCATAGCAGCACAGATGCCGCCAATCTAGACATATTTTGGGCCACAGAAACCATCTGGTTTGGCAATCCGATTCCAGATCCAAATTTACAGCCAATCTAAAATCAGTTTGAGCCAAGGCAACGTATGGTTTGGTAAACCGGCTCGAGATCCAACTATACCAAATATTCATGCAGGCAGGCTTAATAGTTTGGTCAATCCAGTTCTAGTTTGGACAAACTAGAACCGGATTGATCAAACTATCAAGCCTGTCTGCCCTACAGATCGGGTGCGAAGCAAACGCTCTGGATTGGTAATCCGAATTAAGATCGGTACGAATAGAACAGTAGAACGGGGCCTTAGTGCGAACAATGGGGGGGGGGGGGTTGGTTATAGCTGGTGGAGATTCTGCTGTTTATGCTGTGCCTTGTGATGTGTAGCACTTTGACCTATCTTAAATGCCAGAAGAATAACCTGTATCCATCTGCTCAACATCCGGTTTAACCCTTTCAAGCCTGAATTCACCATTGTCATCTTCATCCACCACAAGCCGCGAATTGCTTCCGCAATTCTCGACTTGTAGTGGATAAAGATGACTTGAAATGGGTGGCAAATGAAAAAAAAGATATTGTTATTATTAAACAGTTCCATAAAAATTTTCGTTATAAAATCCCTAGGTTTTAAGTCATGCAGAGATGCTTTGATGCTTAAATGGTTAACACAAGACGATAAACCAATGTGAACCAATGTTCTTTTAGCCCTCACAACATGGGTGTTGTTTTCAATTTGAAATTATCATAAATGTTTTAGTTAGCTTTTTCTGATTCATTTGAATACCTATGTTATGGGTCTACGGCCATTTTAAATATTTTCCTCTTTCCGCGCGGGGACCGACTTTTGACTCAGATTCTGAGGTCTAAAGTCGGTTCCATTGGTTTAGCGCCTCGTGTTTGCTGTGGATCCAGACACCCACCTGTCTACAAAATAGGGCACACGAATGTATATTTCAGAAAAAATATACATTCAAAATAAGGGAGCACTTTCGAAAATATGAGGACATATCAAGGTATTTATTTGATTATATTTCGGACTACCCCTCAGAATTTGATAAAAAAAACAGCAATTTTATTAGAACCAAAAACATTTTGTGGAGAATAAATTGCTGTCGCTGTTTTCAATGATTTGATTCAAATTTTTTAACCTGGGTTTCATGTTACCCTTTAAACTGAAAAGGCACACAACATTTTTCACTCCTTTGATTTCTTTGTAAATTATAAAGAAAATACCATGAGAACCTATTATACCTCCCTTCCATGAAGTCTGGCCCCACTCCGGATTATAATACTGTACATGTAACAACTGAGCATCATCTGGCTTATAGTTATTAATTAACTCTTTCATTGCTAGGGCTGATTTTAAGCGCTCTAGATCCTTTTCATGATAAAATGTCATTATACATGATGGTGAATTCACAAATAACGGGACATTTACATCAACTTAATTTCTTCTGCGAGCCTGGTGACACTTTTCATTGATTAGAAACTGACAATGGTGTCAAAAATGACAGCTTACAATAGATGATAAATGTCGAAAACTAAAGGATTCAGAGGGCGACTAATATCTGATGCAATAGCCCTCCCCGCACCCTGGCTTTTACATTATTTTATTCATATTGAGACGTGAGTTTCTGCAATATAATTAAAATTCTTCTGATTTAAAAAATATAAACATTTCCTATATCATACGAAAGCCGAGAACGACCTTGTTTTGACGGACTGTATCGTATTCACTACAATAATTATTATTTTTAATATGTCCTGAGGTGTATTGAGGCGACTTTGGATCTTGAAAGGGTGGCGCAAAATTCACAGAATGAGTTATAACATCACTTATAAATATGAACACTCTGAGTACCCTGGTATACACAAAGTCACATTAATTTTGCAAACACTATTTTTCAAAAGAATCCCAACAGCCCTGAAAATTGCGTAAAATTATATAGCGTAATTTCAAAAGTTAGACCATTTGACGTGTAGTAAATAGAAATTACGACGTCCCTCTATAAACCCATTAAACTTTTTCTAGAATTTTATTATATGTCAAATGGTCTCGCTTGCTTGAATATTCAATATAATTTTGCAAATTTTTTACCGCTGTTAGGATTTGAAGTGAAAAATGTCTTTGCAAAATATCAAGGAAGTCGGTTCAGAATTGACGGAGAAATCGGTGAGAACATGCGATCCTGGTTTAATGTGACGGCGAGTATAGTTATGATTGTTAGGATAGTTATTCATTATTCATTTATTTTTATTCATCTTGAGATGAGATTCTCATCTCAAGATGAATAAAAATGTGGTAATTTCGGGAGGTAATTTGTCCAAGAAAAATTGTGTAGCGGTTTAGCAACAGTGCACATGTGCCAAGGTACTTGTCCCCGTGAAAAAACTACTACACCAACACATTTGCTCCCAATTCTGTAGCAAACTACTCCGCTACACCGAACAAATTATTCCCTGGTGATTTAGGGTGAAATTAGAGCTCAGAACGACCTTATTATGACGGCTTATACCATGATTTATTCAATCAATTTATTTGAAATATGCGGTGTATAGATGCGTGGGTCTTAAAGCGTTCGCGATTAGAATGTGGGCGAGGGATAATCCGCTGTTTAGCCACACTCCAAACCCTCATAATTAATATCCCGGATCAGGCGATAGTATTTTAGGGATATCTACACTTATAGAACCACAGATTGAGATATGAAATGAAAGAATGGGGGTTTAGGCCACTTTTGTGTACATGTAGGCTAAACTGGGCCAGGAGAACCTCTTGAGAATGGTGAGATGAATGATATGACACTGCCCTCAGCAGATTGAGTAAAATGTGCGATTTCAAAGTCAAAGAACTTGCACAACACGATGTTCTGTATTTCAGAATTAGCTTCATGACCCAAGTAATGTCAAAGATCTTGAATAATATCTGTATGAATCCAGGAATTACATTATGCGATGGTGACACCTATCGTAGACAATTCAAGTTGCGTCATGATAAGTGAATTATCATTTTATAAACATGATCAAGTAATGGAATAGCTCACTCCTTCAACCAGAGCTTTTTTTCTGAGTCAAAGCGAAATCGATATAAATTTGAATTAGCAAAAAAAGGTGATAGATTTACAGGAAAGCATACAATACACTTTTCTGGAATATCAATTTTAATTAATTCCAGACATTCAGAAGTTCAATAGCAATTCTATCTGCATGATCTTTCGTGACGTGTGTGGTACATATCTTTTCAAGTTAATACAAATAATACATTATTATTACCTTCATCCAACTCTATTGTCTTATACTGTATTCCATCATCTGAAGCCGGAAATTACTAACTTCACATAACGAAAAATATTTATATATATTTTTTAAAAATAGACATCTCCCAACCTAAATTATTTGAGAACTTGATAATTAATTCCAGTAGCAATTGATTGGTTTTACCCCTTAAACACCACAACGCTGTAATATTGTTGTATAAAACATGGAGACCAAAGGGGTTTTTCAATTTGAAATCAGCATAAATGTCTTACTTAGCTCTTTCCGATTCATTTGAATACCTATGTTATGAGTCTACAGCCATTATAAATGTTTCAGTTCTTTCAGTGCGAGGATTGTCTTTATGCGTCAGAATCTGACGTCTACAGACGTCAGAATATGACTTATAAAAACGGCCCCAACGTTGAAAGGGTTAAATCGCTGAAATATTCATATATAAATCGAGAAACGAAAAACTGTGGAACCTTTTTTTTTCAAATTGAAATCAATATAATGCCTTACATGTAGTTGGCTCTTTTCGTTATGTTATGGGTCTGCGGGCATTATAAATATTTTACTTTTAAATAACATGCCACCGAAAATGATAAAATTGTTTGTGAGTGATAACAATTTTTCATAATTAGACATATATTTCGTCATTTGAAGCGTTAGCAATTAGAGCTTTAGATATATGAAAAAAATTGAAGCATCAAACTCAACAGCATGAGATTGTATTATACACCGGCATTTCATGGAATAATCTGATAAAGGGGGTAAATAGATCAGTCAAACTGGATTCCTGTAGGAGTACGTACGTCGCTCTCTGCACAATCATGGCAATATCGCGACAAAAAGAAGCCCGAAGTCGGGACTGAGCCCAACCTTTATCGAATGACTTCAATGAGTGCACAATACCATAGATAGTAAGTACTGCACACTCCATGCCTTTGAACAGCTCGGATCACTGTATTTGCGAAACCCCGATGACAAACATCCGACTCACATCCTCTGAGATTCGAGCCACAACCGGACCGAATGTGCGCCATCGGGGCGGGCAATTTCTATTGGGAGACGCAGACAAAATTCAAATGAAAAAAATAATTAGTGATCATTTGATCATTTATGAATCTCCAGCATGATATAAGGCTCACATTTTGTGAAAAGTAAATTATATTGTATAAAACTTTTTCCACAGAAGTGTGAATTTCTCCAGGCACCGTCGTGAAGGCAGATAATGACCTACAATCTCCTCTAGTTTGCAGTCCACTCATTTGACATTAGACATTACATGGTGGTTTGTGCCAAAAGTCAACACGAGTCTCTCAGCCTCGTGTTGCTAGACATGACTGCTATAATACACCAATAAGTTTATACACTGTTGGGTCAATGTTGGGCCTGCGTCGTAAACGCTGGCCCAACATTGACCCAACATTGATTCAATGTTTGCTGGGTCGGCTACACACGACAATGAGACAATTTTGTTTCAATGTTGGGCCAGCGTCGTGGATGCAAATTAGGCCCGTAACCGAGCCATGCGGGCATTATTAATATCGAATGGTTGATTTTGATTACACATTTTGTATTTAGTTTCTGTTGATATAATGATCTCAGGAATCTATTGGTAACCATTGGTAAGCAAATCGTCGCCTCGGAGCTAAAGGATCCTATCTGCCACTCTAACGAGTGTCAGATAGGATCCTTTAGCTCCGAGGCTAAAGGATCTTATCTGCCACTCTAACGAGTGTCAGATAGGATCCTTTAGCTCCGAGGCAACGAAATGTCTCATCCAACTAAAATTGGTGAAATTATCCATGACTGTGAAATAGGTCGTAATTTGGTTATCGGCGAGATCAAAATAGGATCCTGCATGCAGAAAAAAAGAGACCACTCCCAGAATGAACATCATCATTTTCATTGTCATTTAAACATAATGTGAAGAAAAACCGAGTCTACACTATTTGCACATTAACGTCCATCAGATCGTGCAGTACATTCGCCGTCACAGCGCTAAATAAATTTTGCGTAACTCATGGAGATCAAAGGGTTTATTTCAATTTTAAATCATCATAAAAGCCTTAGTTAGCTTTTTCTGCTTCATTTGAATACCTATGTTATGGGTCTACGAGCATTATAAATAGTTTTACTCTAACAGTGCGGGGATGGAATTTAGTCGTCAGAATCTGATTTCTACAGACGTCATGTTCTGACGATTAAAGTCGATCACCGCGCTGAAAGGGTGAACCGTTACTGGGTTAATTGAATAATTGAGTGCGGGAATCGATTTACAGACGTCGCCTTTTTACTCTTTTGATATCATGTGAATTTGGACAATTTGATAGTGTGCGAAATCAGACTTTGCGACAATTTGCTAGAGCTCGAAATAAGAGAATTTGCGCTGAATGATATAATTATACGTAATTGTACAAGTCAACACATACATATTTAACATAAATAAAATTCATTTGAGTGGCTGTTCCCGTCGTCAACGCTTATGCGTTATTCTGTTATAGCATTCGACTGGGTGACTTTTTACATTTGTCAACGGTAGTCACCTCACTCCCCCGCTACCCCCCCCCCCCCCCCCAGGTCAGAATGCACTGAACGGCTCACCTCGGGTCATGTACAACATTAGTTTGTAAAGATTTTCCCATAACCCAAGAGACCAAAGGGTTATTTTCAATTTGAAATCATCATAAATGTCTTAGTTAGCTCTTTCCGCTTCATTTGAATACATAATTTTTATGTTATGGGTATAGGTCTATTATAAATAGCAGTCCGACAATCAATCAATACATAAATCAATCAATCAATCAACTGTTTATTTTACATACACGTGGAAATGGTATATTTAACAATGTCTATGCCACTGACGTTACAGTCAAATTTATCACTAATATTAGTGTGTGCTGCTCGATTTTGTAAACTTTGTAATGTTTTACAATTTGCATTTGATACCCCCAGATAGTTATACAATAATAAATATGCGATTGAATCATTGCCATATGATATTTAGTCAAACAATCTACAATATGTTTCAATTTTCTGATAAGACCAACTTAAGGCTATTTTTTACATAGAGAACATGCTCACACCAATTTCTTTTAGGGGGGCACCATTCAAACTCCAGGGGGGTGGGAGTATTTTTTACATAAATAATTTGGGGCGGACTCTTCATGAAATAAATCAATTATTTCAAGAACTGCAGTTGTTCTATACAAATATGGGCGGGGGCCCTAGGGTAGTGGTTAGCACCGCTGCCTTTCACGCCAGAGCTCGGGGTTCGGTTCCCGGTCTCGGCGGTTTGAAAGAAACAAAAATGTTTCTTCCCCATCCACGTGTGAAAGTCAGTATTGTGGGGAGCCTCCGTGACCGAGAGGTAGCGTGCTCGGCCTCAGACCGCCAGGGCTCGAATTTCGAATCCTGTGTCTGGAGGACAGTGTCATCTTATTTATCCCACCATCCTCAGGAGGTTGTCCTGGCCCAGTTTAGCCTATATGTGCACAAAAGTTGCCTAAAGCCCGATTCATTTCATTTCTATATAAATATATAATACAAATTGATTTTTTTTCAGTGCGCCGCCGAGGCGGTTTAAAATAAATAATTTGTCTGTGACAAAAAATACTCCATCCCCCTGGAGATTTAATGGTGGTCCCCTCGATGAAAGCATCCAATTATTTTGTATAACAGATCTATACTTGCCGTGAAGAAAGCCAAAAGGCAGTATCTGCTTACTTTACAAGTAAGCAGATACTGCCTTTTGACTTTGCAAAGCAGTACAGCTGCATCACGTTTTCAGAAGCCATGTGATTTGATGACCTTTATTTGCCGATTTTCTCACTGGATAAGACATCTGCACTCCTGTAAAATATTGATTGTTTTTCCTTGCTTGCAGCTAATCCTCTTTTCATACGGTGTTCGCATTACGAATTTGTTTTACTTCGTACACGAATTTCACATTCCGGATTATGATTTTGTTTATTTCGTACACGAAATTCACTTTTCAGATTAGGATTTATACATGATTTCCTGTACTGCACTTCTGAAATTTTATTTGGCACACAACAAATAGTATTTTTTTAAATATAAGAAATATAAATACAATTTCCACAATCGATGCTGTCGAATAGCAATAACCTTTTTAGGATTGATTAGACAATACCATACCGGCCTGCAGAGCAAGAGGCAGTATCTGCTTACTTCTAAAGCTGCTCCGCCATTATGCTGTGAACAGGAAATTGTATTTTCAATCAATCAATCAATCAATCAATCAATAAAACTTCTATAGCGCCTATATCCTCAGCGGACCGAGCTCAGAGGCGCACAAATCCTTAGCGTGATCATGTGTCATAATCGAGGCCAAAGCAGGTTCGTCAACAGGGAGCCGGGCTGCTGAGGGACTAGGGTGGAAAAGCCAGGTCAAATAGGTGAGATTTAAGTAATTTCCGGAATGTTAAGATTGTTTTGGCATTACGTATTGGCACAGGCAGGGCGTTCGATAAGGCTGGACCAGATATAGAGAAAGCTCTTGACCCAGTCTTAGTCTTTATACGAGGAACAACAAATCTATTCGAATTAGTGGAGCGTAGATATTTTGTGCATTTCGGCCGAACAAGTAAATCAACCAGATATGCAGGTTGATTTTCTTTTAGGGTTCGGAAAGTTATTGCGCATATTTTAAAATGAATGCGAAACCTTGACAGGAAGCCAATGTAATCGTTTTAGAATTGGAACGTAACGACTAAATCGTGGGGCCTTGGTTACTACTCTTGCAAGGCAGTTTTGAACGCGTTGTAATCTAGCGGTATCCTTTTCTGGCATATTGTGAAAAAGTGAGTTACAATAATCTAACTTACTACTGACCAGTGCCACTACTATTTGCTTGGCAATAAATTGCTTGTGCACATAAAATGATATGTAAAACATATGAAAATAAAGCATTCTATGTCACAAACTGGAAGTCCTACAGAAAGAATATACATGATTCTGTTCCCACACTCGAAGATGTTTGATATATGTGATGATCCAAGTGTTCGACATCCTATAATAACATATTTAGCCGCACAGAGGGATATGGCGCAATGATTTGAGCCTGGAGCTTTGTCAATGTCGCTGCATGCCGTGCGGTTTACAACCCAGCTCGGTGCAGAATTTTCAGAAAAATATCATGTCCCCCTGCTCAATGGACATTGCTTCGGTGTTGTGTTCTTGGGCGAGACATATATTCCTCACACGTTTCATTTGACATTGTTGGGACAAATATGACAATTTTTGCGCCCAAATGATTGCAGGAGGAGTTGAAATGGCACACGAATGAACAGACCCAGTGACCAGGGGGTAAAACTTGATATCAGACTATAAACCTGCACCTTTGCATTTATCTCACCAGCAAATATGAGATATTAGCCCAATGTTGGGCGAATGTTGGTCAACCGTCTACAACGCTGTGCCAACAGTAGCCCAGCATTGGATTAGCGTCTCGTGTTTGCCGGCTCTGTAAGATTTAGTGGCCAACATTGACCCAGTATCGGGCCAATATTGCTCAATCATCGTAGATGGTGGTCAGCATTGGGCCAGCATTGGGGCAATATGGCTCCATCATCGGGGAGAGTGGCTAACATCGAGCAAGGACAAATAAAAAGGTTGACAACTGATATAAACGGGATTAGCAATAATTTTTTCACACACTTGAAGCTGTGTCTCGCTACCGCGACCCACAACTTCAAGTGGGTGTAAAAATTACATTATTATGTACAAATTAAGCAAATGTGATTAACACTAATTGAAGGGGTGAGAACAAAACCAAGGCTAAGTCATTTTTCATTTTTTTTCCGCTATTTTAGTTTGGGGTACCATAGGACAAAAATGGTTGACTTAGCCTTGATTTTGTTCTGAACAAAATGGCCGCTTATGTCTTTAAAATTGGTTATTTTTATGATATGTTGTGGTAGACACATGGCACACTGTTTTTTAGTGCTATGGTACTCCAAACTCAAATAGCTGAAAAATAGCCTTACCTTGGTTTTGTTCTTATTTTTTTAACACTTGCCTCGCTATGTATTTTTCGTATACTGACTGTTTGCTGTTTGTTGTTTGTTGCAGGGTGCTTATGGCAGCAGACGCTACATGCCAGTGTCGCCCTCTGTACACAGGAGCTCTAGGATAGCTGATATTGAGGTATAGATCAATATGGCCGCCATCTTGAATTTTACCAATCTTTAATTTCGATTATAACATCGTACTGCTAACAGCACAACGTCTTGTCTTAATATTTCAGTTATTTTGGCAATGCGTTACAGAGGGTTTGGCCTCCAGCACTGCAGGCTTTCAAAACGATGTTTATCTATTTTAGTCCGGTGCTCGCTATGATGTAAATTTCAAATTTAAAACATTTTGTACATGCTATGCAAAAACAAGATGGCTATTGTAAACAATCGTAGATGACATACTTACGTTAAAAGAGAACAAAAAACATAAATTACCTGGTTTTGTATCATTACAAACTTGTGCAAGCTTGTGCTATATGTTATGTTTATATTAAGGAAATGTAAAACTTTTGCTGTGTTGCTGTAGTCGTGTGAATTGATTATTTTCGCGAGGCATAAGATGAGAAATATTCTTTAAAACTTATAATTTAAACAGCGATAGCAAATCAAAAGCAAATCGTGGTTAAATACATTTTATTAATGCAAAAGTACATACATTTTTCTGGAAATTATTGTTTTACAAGTAATTCAGAATTTATATTCATTTGATAGATGCATCTATTTAGTATAATTCTATGTAATGTATATTATGTGTTGTGGATTGTGTGGCTTTACTGTATATTTACTTATATAATATATATATAATTATTTCATGCTGTCCAGCCAAGTAAGTAGTCTATACATTAACCTATTGTTACGTCACATCCTCTGTAGTAACGACAATGGTACAATAAAATGCAACCCCCAATTAATGACTTGTTCGATAATTGGTAAAAACACACTGTAACTACTTTCTCTACTTAGTCTATTTACCCTTTTAAATTTGATCACTATGTCAAACTACATGTAGTAGGGTTTTTTCATATCTCCATTTTTTTCTAAATTAAATTTCGTCTCTCACTCACTCATACGCTCACTCACTCACACATTAATCAATCAATCAATCATTCAATCAATCATTTAATTAATTGACCAATCAATCAATCAATCAATCAATCAATCAATCAATCAATCAATCAATCAATCAATCAATCAATCAATCAATCAATCAATCAATCAATCAATCAATCAATCAATCAATCAATCAATCAATCAATCAATCAATCAATCAATCAATCAATCAATCAATCAATCAATCAATCAATCAATCAATCAATCAATCAATCAATCAATCATGCTCGTTCTTATAAACACATAATCGTTTTAATTTGCTAAATTAAGACTATTATTATTCGTTTTTTGTTTTGCGTTCTACATTTCGTTTTCTCACTATTTGCCATGTGCCCTCTGCCCGGCCCCGGGTGGCGGTGTCTATTGTATTACAGACTAGGCTGGATCTGCATTCTGACGAGCCTTGTGGGCCCCCTCCCACCAGCTACAGCAACCTGAGACAGAGGACCGTACAGGCTCAGGACAAGATGGACCGCACCAAGACCATGCTGGACCGCTACCTGCCTATCTACCTTGGCCCCGAGATAGAGGTCAAATACGAGGTGGAGAATAAGTATAGTGAACTGGCCAATAGGTGAGTCTCATCCTAAAACACTAGTATCACTATAGTACGAATACTACTCATATAGTAACCTGGTCAACAATTTAGCGATGAGGACAAATTCGCAAATTTAAGAATCTCTCAAAAATTATTATTAAAATATGGTTACTCTCATCTAAAATAATGATTCGCAAATTCTAAACGTCACTAAAAGTCTCATAGTCACAAATTCGCGACAATCTAAACACGCGAAATTCTAAATGACAGTAGTACAAATACCACTCATATAGTGAGCAGGCCAATAGGTGAGTCTCACTCTAAAACCCCGAATTCAAATTTGATTTTAAAATCACAATAAGCGAGCCAACAGGTGAGTCTGGCTCTTGAACCCTGGAAGCACACATGCGCCCTGTGCACCAGATGGTTGAAATTGTGTGATATCCATCAGGGGCGGTTCCAGACATAGGGAATGGGGGTGTCTAATTTAATTTATCTTTTAATTCATGTGTAAAGCAATTTTTTTAGTCTGAAGTCTAGAATCTGGAAAACGTCGAAATCAGACAGACGTGTACAACGGGTCTGCTGGATTTACGCCGTAAACCCGCAACATAGGTATTAAAATGCATCAGAAAGAGCTAACTAAGACATTTATGGTGATTTTTAATTGAAAAACCTTTTGGTCTCCATGTTTTAAACAATAATATTTCACCGCTGTAATGGTTAAACGTAACGTGGTGATTGCGCTGCGTTAATCGTGTGATATGAAGTGCTCATACAATGCATGTGATATATTAGCCTATTAGGTGTGCACCTCCACTGGTTTCCACCACAAAATCACCCGGAATGCGATACTCTAATTGGTCAAATATTGACCAGTGAGAGTGCTCCTTCCTGGTATTTTTGCTTGAGGAAACATGAAATTTGTAGCCCACACATTACGAAAAAGCAACTAAAAAATACACGTTTGGAGTAAGAATACATAATAACATAATTTATTTAAATTCAGTATGCTGGCAATCAGACTCAACTGTAAAATCAACTCAGAAATCAAAATTATATATTTTTTTTATATTTTAGCTATACCTGAAATCAAATTGAACGTGGTGAATGGTTTTCGCTGATTTCGTAATCAATTCTCATGCGTGGCCACTTTTTTAAAATTGAATAAGCAGTATTTTCTAGTGATGGCTACTACAATAACAATTTTATTGGAAATTATTATACAGTTTAAAAGTTCTTCTCCATAACATGTATTAAATAAACCAAATAATTTTATCGCATAATTACATCAATGAAAAATATTCGAACTTATAAAATACTTACATTAATTTTCCTAAATTTTAAGTGCGGTCGCTGCAAGACCAGTAAATGGCGCTTGCAGATTTTTTTGAAAATTGATTTTTTCTAAGAATTCAGCGAAATTCATTCAAGAACGGTAAATGTGATTCTAGGTATATGTATTATACAATATACACTGCTGATATATCATATTGTTATTTAGATAATTATTTTGTGAACATACCTATTTTCCTACTGTGTGGTTAGTGGTTTTCTTACACTTAATAGATATCATATAGTGCTGTGTATTCCTTCTAGATAATCATATCACCTTCTATATCTGTCTATCTCTCTTTAACACTCGATTTATGACATATAACCACAATTGAAGAACTGGTAATATTTACGATTTGTGAACTTTCTTAAATATGCTTCTCTTCTCTTTCATCCTTCTCGGAGCTCTAGATGATTCACCAAACGACTTGTGTGTCAAACGTTACTTGAAATAAACTGATAAATATCTTAACCAAAGAGTAAGCTCATTTCGAAAATATCGTAAAAGTTTAAAACCTTCCAGTGCGGAGACCGACTTCAGACATCAGAATCTGACGTCTCTAGTCGATCCCCGCTTTGAAAGAATTACCATATTTATAATGGTTGTAGACCCATCATAGGTATTCAAATGAAGCGGAAAGAGCTAACTAAGACATGTATGATGATTTAAAAAAAACACCTTTGGTCTCTTTTGTTTATATAAAAATATGTCAGCGTTGTTGTTTTAAATACTGAATTGTTAGCAATGAGAAGGGTGAAACATTCACATACCGTCCACTAAGCATTAGGATATGTATCTGTTACTTGGGAAAGAGGCAGATCATTTTTTTCTTAACTGGACGATTTAAATCACAAATGATTTGCTGTGTAAATTTGAATGTGTTGAGCATTATACTGACCGTTTGCTTAGGAGCGCCAAAGGTGCAGGCGGTGGGTAAGCAGTTTCATTGCTCCGGCTACTAACATATATATGGCACTAAAAAGCACTAAAAAACATTAAAAAGCATCCCTCTGGATATGAAAGGGTGTAACTGTCCCATTAGGGAATTGCAGATATAACCTTTCATATTCAAGGGGACGCAAATATCTGCAGTTTAGGCATTGTTACTTCGCCTGGCTTATTTTGTAAACTGCTAGCTTCTGTAGAAATACCTCTCGGATCTCTCATTCTGAAACTCCATTCATTCAGATATGTTTTTTCTGTATAATTGGGGAGCTCTCCTATTGAACTGGTGTCGCAGTGGCAAGCAAACACGAGTCGTTTACCACTGCTGCATTCTTGTCGAAACTGGTCAAAATGGTGGACCAACATGGATTCAACTTTTGGTAAACGTCTCTTGTTTTCCTCGTGAGATCCTTGCCCTTTACAAACTGATTGCCTGGTCTTAGCACGCTTAGGAGCCTTCGCAGAAGTTCACAAACTTCAGAAATACATATAGCATTTCGTGCAGGTCAGGGGATATTATTGTCTGGTGTAGCGGAGCAGTTTGCTACACGAAGAGGGCAAATCTACACAATGATATGTTGGTGTAGCAGTTATTGGCATGGTGAATAATACCCTGGCACATATGTATGGCTGCTAAAATACTATACAATTTGCTGTAACAAATTATTTCATGTAGGTGTGGGTGCACTTCACTATACATTTCACAATTAAAAAAAATTATACAGCAATTTTTTTGTAATAAACATTCCAAATGATTAACCGTAGTAGTTGTGTTTTTTGGAGCAGATGTCTTATTACGCTAAAGTGGGATAGCAGAAAACGTGGGACATGAGAAAACGCGTGGTTTTCCATAATCTCTTTTGAGGAAAACCACCCGATTTATCATGATACCCCACGTTACGTTTTGAGGGTGTGAGAGGGTGGTCTGAGCCAATACTATATAGTGCTAAATAATATAGTTTTTTAAGCGACTCAATCAGGCTAAAATCATTAAAAAAAAGTTGATTTTATGTCCATAGTCTAGAACTGCAAAGGGTTATTAATTTGTGTGCTGCGCATTCACTAGTTAAGCGAGATATAGAGACGAAATTCCCGTATTTCTTATTTCGGTCATGCAAATTTTCACCCACTTGGATCGCGGTAGCGGTAGCGAGACACAACTTTAAGTGAGTGAAAATTTATTATGATAACTTTTTTATAAATTATGATAATTTTTGGAACGGTCC
This sequence comes from Flabesymbios commensalis, assembly GCA_964017125.1. NCBI lineage: Eukaryota > Metazoa > Annelida > Polychaeta > Terebellida > Flabelligeridae > Flabesymbios > Flabesymbios commensalis. The sequence continues at coordinate 83,397,828 of OZ024909.1, forward strand.
CTTACTTGGCATTGACGTCAGATTTAACAAATCAAGGCTACGTCATCATTATAAGGACTGACCAGTGTTTAGCGCAGAGACGTCCATGAGAAAAGCCGCAAGTAAATATCTTGTATTTTCAGTTTCTCCATTGCCAGGATATCACAAAACTGCAGGTTTATCGAGTGCTCGACCATCACTTTTCCTAGTATTTTTCAATCTTTCAATCCAAACTCACACAGCTTCTTTTTATGCAATCTCTTATATTACACTGAAGACGTTTTTAATAGCTATATTAAATTGTTACATTTTAATGTACTTTGTCATGATAATTTTAATTTGCACGTTTCTGTATATATGTTATGTTAATATATATGTATGCAGGGACGGGGTCAAATACACAAGGTCAAATACAAATACAAATACGGGGTCCTAAAAAATATCAAATACAAATACAAATACAAATATGTGAGCTTGAAAATATTCAAATACAAATACAATACATTCATTTAGCGTTTTGTGTTTGTTGGGGTGTATGACATCCCTCACATAGCTTAGTGAGTTCAACGTGCAGACAATTTCAGTCCCACATATTATAATGACGTCAATATATACCTAACATTCCTTATCAGTTCAATAAAATCAATTTGTCATCGTGATAATACTGTCAATTGGATATAACTAGTCTATTAAAATTGTAATGTTAGCGTATATTAATTAAAAATACTTGTTTTCCTGTTGTAATTTGCAGAATGAGTCTCTGAGCTGTGCAATGTCACTGACTCCCTTACCCTTCATCCATCGTCATCAAATCAAGCAGACCTCTGTGACAACACCCTGTTATGTAATCACCCGTCAAACACAGGGCATGGACATCTTGTTTTTTTTAATTCTGAGCCAGTGTTGTAGTCCGTAGACCAGCAATAACGCAATATTTGGTCAGTACCTCTTACTGGGCAAGTGCAGTGATCACTATAAACACAATGATTAGCACGACACGTTATGGCCCTCCCGAATCACACAATATGTTGTGCCAATGCTGGTTTAAAGCTGGACGCGCTTCACTGCACTGCAGGAGATGTCACCGGGCCTTGCCGCCAATGAGCAGGTGTGATAAGAAGCCGAGATCACTTCCATTGACTTTTTAAGTGCGGAAGGCCGATATCTTCACAATTAATTATAGATAGATAGATAGATAGATAGATAGATATTGTTTATTTCAGTGACATGTACATAACAACAAATACATGGGAACATGAAATATTGTTAAATGAAGTACCCAGCCCTCGAGGACTTATTAGTCACTATACATACATAATATATACAAAGGTGCAGTATAAGCTTGAAAAATAATAATAATAATAAAAAGCAAAACAATATAATGCGTGCTAGTTAAATAAGGCATGTTGCCGTTTATACCAGGCATTTGAAATGAAATCAGCTACACATTTAACAAATTTATCATTCATTAAAAACGTTAATAAATCAATTCCTGACATGGCTGAAATATCTACTACAGTGGGTTCGATCGAATTAATATTATGAAAAAGTGTATCTCTAAGCTTACTATAAAAATTGCAGGTACATACAAAATGAATTTCGTCTTCTATTGCGTTTTCGTCACAAAAAGTACAATATCTTTCATTACTAGGGATCTGTCGATATCGTCCTGTCTCTGTTGCCAATGGTAAAACGCCACATCTAAATTGACTCAGTAATGATCTTTTGCTCTTAGGTAAAAGGGAAGACACATACAATTCTGTTTGATATACTAATTTGAATTTTACAAAAGTTCTTAATTTTGGCTTGGAAGCTATGGTGTTTCTCCATTCTGTTTGTTCTTTCTGTCTAATTTTATCCATTACAACAGAGACAGGAATATGTGTGTAATTATTTGTATTAATGTTAAAGTCTTCTGACAGTGATCTTATTTTTTTTAATCCAACCGCCGTTGTTATGTATCAGATTTTTTAAAAGTTTAAAAGGCAGCCTTGATTGTTCCATTTTAATAATGCGGTTCCATAATTTAACAATTTTTATTATGTGTCTACATGAAGGTGATGTCCATCCCATGTCCCCTTGCATAGCACAAATTGGTGTTTCTGGTCCCAAGCCTAAGAAGAAACGTATCGCCCTATTTTGTAATTTATCTGACTGTTCAAACTTTCTAATTCCCCAAATTCCTGCAAAATAATCAGATATAGGTACCACCATAGAATTATATAATTGTGTGTATGTTCTATATCCAACATCTTTCATTGATTTAAACTACGAAATACATGATCCTAATGATCTTCCTGCTCTACTGTTTAAATCGTTTATACTTATTTTGAGGTCCATGTTTTCGTTAAAAATAAAACCGAGGTACTTATATTCAGAAACTATGTCCAGTTTATTCCGCCCTTCTTTAAAATTAAATGTTGTTTTATTTACAAATCTTTTTCTAAAATGAACAATTTTTGATTTACCGGCATTAATACGAATGTGCCATTTTTGACACCAAGAACTTACGCAGTTAAGCAATTCCTGCAAGTCTGCTTCACTTTCTGCTATTAACGCTAAGTCGTCCGCGTATAGAAGATGAGATAATATTATATCCGGACCGATATGTACACCAACATTAAGAGTTTTTAGCTCGTTCGATAAATCATTTATAAAAATATTAAAAAGAGTCGGGGATAAATTATCCCCCTGTCGGACTCCCGATATAGTGTTAAAAGAGCTAGATAATATATTATTAAGCTTCACACACGAAGATGTTTGACAATATAAAGATTTTATAGCAAAATAAAATTTTCCATCAATACCGTTCATAATGAGTTTATAGAGCAATAAGTCACGGTTTATCCAGTCGAATGCTTTTTTAAAATCAATGAAGGAGACAAAATAAATACCTGTTGACATTGATAATTCGTACAGAATTTTTTTTTGATTAGGGGGTATGTAGCCACACGCTAACAAATCTTTATTACTTTATATACACTAAGAATAAACATAGATTAGCAAATATAAACCGCTACATAAATAGACCGGACTCACATAAAATAATTAAATAGATGTTAAACAATTATTGAACAGGTCTAGTGAAAGTCATAAATGATAGCTCATTTGTTATAAAAAAAAATATCACAGTATCACATTTTTTATACAATTATTTGTATATGTTTCACAGTGTATTCACTGCGATTAACTTCAAAGTTTTATTTTGAGTATAATTTCAACTCATGTGATATGATTTGTCTTGTAGTAAACCAAGGATATACCAAATAAGTTAACAGCAATAGCAGGGTTAATTTACTGTGATTACTGGTGTGCTCGGTGAAGTGACCACACGGTTCACACCCTAAGAAAAACATTTTACACGCTACGTCATTATAAATTCACATGCATTAGTGATACCGGTATTTTGTATTCCTTTATGAAAAATTATAGCAAGTTCTGAGATTTGATTATTAATTTTTTTAATTCGACCTTACCAAGCTTTTATAAAAAGCAGAATATGAATATTTAAATAAACCGGACTCACATAAAATAATTAAATAGATCTAAAACAATTTTTCAACAGGTCTAGTTATAAAAAAAATATGACAGTATCACATTTTTTATAGAATTATTTGTATATGTTTCACAGTGTATGCGCTGTGAGTTATTTAATAACTTCACGGTTTTATTTTGAGTATAATTTCAACTCATGTGATATGTTTTGTAATGTAGAAAACCAAGGATATATCAAATAACTTAACAGCGAGAGGAGGGTTACTTTACTGTGCTTACTGGTGTGCTCGGTGAAGTGACCACACGGCTCACACCCTAAGAATAACATTTTACACGCTACGTCATTACTAAATTCACATGCATTAGTAGTACCGGTATTTTGTATTCCTTTATGAAAAATTATAGCAAGTAATAGGATTTGATTATTATTTTTTTATTTCGAGTTTAACAAGCTTTTATGAAAAGCAGAATATGACATCTCTTAGGAACTAGAGAGTAGCGAGGGGATTAGACAATAATCTCAGGTGCCGTATGACGCATTTAAGGCTATGGCTCAAAAAACAGTGATAATTAATTAAGTTCATTGGAGCTATCACTTGCATTGCTGCTTAGCTATAATCCTTGCTGAATGTATTCCTTCTTTCACAGTATCACCCATATTAATTTTTTTTTTTAACTTCTTGCAAATAAAAGTTCGATTGAGAAAAATATTTCTTTATTAAATTAATAATTTATTAAGCCTGCCAATAATATATTGTGTATACATATTATTATTAAACATAATGTTGGTACGCTAAGCTAATACTAGTAATCATTTTAGATTCAAACATGTCGCTGATTAGAACCGTTCTTTCCAATTTCTAGTAATGTGTTTGTTTTGTTAACCACAGTCCATTGCCACCGCCAAACTAGAACTAGATTCTACGCCAACGCTGATACAACGTTGGCCAGGTACCTTCTGCGCTGACCCAACATCAAACCAACGTTTGAGGAAAGGCTTATGTCAGTTGAGAAGGTCAGCAACTGTCGCGTAACCCAGCAAACACGAGACGTTAACACAAGGTTGTTTCAATGTTTCAACGATCTCGTAGACTGCGGACCAACATTAAACCAACCTTAGGTCAACGTCTCGTGTTTGCTGGGAACCTATAGCTGTTGCCGTAGGCTAATTGGCATTGCGTAAGAGGGTGTGGTGACAGTGATACTTGTGATAACGATGGATGAGGGGAGTCGTTGATTTCAAGGCTTAGTAAGCACCATTGAAATGTAATATTTAACTGTTATACCTAGTTGAGAAATAAAAAAATAAAAATATACAAATATTATTTATTTATTTATATTATTATTTTTAATTCTAGTAGATTGTAAAAAGTTAGATTGTTTTTTGTCAACTTGAATTGCAATATTGACAGGGCCTGGCGTACAGAAGGATTATCACCTGTGTAGCGTGATTACACCTTTGCGATCCCAAAGGTGTAAGATATATTGTTATACAAAATAATATAGTAAGACAAAGTATAACAACTACATCACTAACTCCTGTATTAGTTTCACCTATTTAACGGAATAATTAGAGTTTACGCGCGGAAGTATACATTTATATCCAGTTAAGGCACAGTAACTTACATAGGGTTATAAACAGTGTTTTTATTATCAGAGTCAGTGAATTTGGGCTGATGAGACGAAAGGATTATTATGACAAGCAACACGTTATCGCTGTATAAACATGATATAAAACGACAAACATTGGTTCAATGCAGTTTCAATGCCTCGGGAGCTGGACAAGAAGTGAACTAGCAATTAATCTTCGCCATCTCGACCAATCAGAAGCCTACGATATATCGTAACTTGTACGAGAATACGGCCCCTGACGTATCCCACTTTTTAGCTGCTCAGGCCTCACTGATTTGGGAACACATGCCCAACACAGACGTAGGCCTACCTAGATGACCATCTAATTAACACCCTTTGAGCCTAACATTATTGATTATAATGCTATGCTAAAACAAACTATAGATATTCAAATATTGCATGCCGTAAATGCCAAACATTTAAATACAAGCTTGTGAAATGGTACTGAAGATAAACACTATTGTATTAAACATGATATTGATTTTTTTTTATGCCCAGTGAATTCGCATGGTCAACTTTGTGAAAAAACTGTATTTGAATTATATTTGATCAAATACATCAAATACAGGGATCAAATACAAATACAAATACAGGCCTCTTGAAAAAGTCAAATACAAATACGCAAATACAAATACAAATACGTATTTGACCCCATCCCTGTATGTATGTAAAATTAATTATTTTGCCATTTGTATATGAATGGATTTTTAGGAGGTCCAAGAGCAAAAGCTCAATGGGTCACCCTCTATAAATAAAGATTATTATTATTATTATTATTATTATTATTATTATTATTATTATTATTATTATTATTATTATTATTATTATTATTATTATTATTATTATTATTATTATTATTATTATTATTATTATTATTATTATTATTATTATTATTATTATTATTATTATTATTATTATTATTATTATTATTATTATTATTATTATTATTATTATTATTATTATTATTATTATTATTATTATTATTATTATTATTATTATTTGAGATTTAAAAGTCGTATGAGCCACTTTATCTGGGGACAGATATGGATGCAGCTCAAACTCGCGCTTCCTTCACGGTATTCACCATTAATCATTGTATGAAATTCAAAGCAAATTATACAAATTAGAATTAATCTAGATCATCACGAAAAACAAACCGCCCCCCCCCCCAAATCTTCTCTGCAAAACACAATTCGTTGAACGAACATCCAGCATTTTGAAAAGGGGGGTGCGATTAAAAAAATATATATTTCAATATTCTCAGCTGCTATTGGCATTTTACACACGAAATTTACTAGTGTAGGGCCTCAAGTGAGGTACTACACTTTTAAATTCTGAGTGCCAAGTGCCGATATTTTTGCAATTTTGATCGATTTTCAGGCAATTTAGTTTGGAAAAGAGAGGTTCTGACCCCCCACTGGATCCGCCACTGGATCAAACTCTTGTATTTTATTGCTAAGATTGAGAGATCAGTGTGTGCTCAAAATGCTTCATATAGTATACATTATATATCGCTTCTGTGTTTTCTAAGTTCCATTTTCTATGTTTCCATGCTCATGTAGAATCCACTTTAATTTGGACAATTTATACCGGTGTAGATTCCTCACAATCATATTCTCCAATAACATGTCTACATGATGTCTAACTAACTTTTATTGCCTTTCCAGCAGACACAAAGCGTTAAATCAACGCTGGTATAAACCTTAAATCGCTAAATTAAATAATATAAATTAAACCCACAACTTCAAGTGGATGAAAATTACCCATATCTGTTGAATTTGAGGCCTAACATTTGACAAATTTTGATGTTTAAACGCTCATTTCGGCCCCAATAACTGTGATTTTATTGCATAATTAAAAGGATTAAAATGAATATACTCGTGATAAGTGGTGTTAGGTTTAACGTTGGTCCAACGTTTACGACGCTGGACCAACGTTAAACCAACATTGATTCAGCGCCTTGTCTCCTGGGTTGTATTTTGCTCCGCTTTATCAACTCATAATGAATGTTCTCCCAATTGTTCTACGCCGTTGTGTAACTTGCTACAATTTAATATTATCCTGCAAGCAGTTTGTGGGAAGCCTGGATCATTCCCAACAAGAATCTGTGAGGCTTTGAGCATTACATGCGCATTAATATTTAAACTGTTTTGACAACGTTATCATTGTATATATGTGAAGTATTTTGTTAATGTTATTTGTATGTATTTTGAATGTTTGTTCGAATTGTGTTCATTTTGATTTAGATAATTTTGGTAGAATTAACATTTCAATATATGACTACAAACATAAGCCTACAAACCTGTATGGAAAATTTAGTATTTATCAACACCTTGGTACTGAAGGGTCGTATTACCATTTTGGTAGATACATGTACGTATTAAATTGTTTTAAAATTTTTGTTTGGTATTTATATAATGTCAAATTGGCGTCGGTCAATTTAAGCGAAACCGTTATTCACCCTTTAAGCCCTCATGATGCATTAAAGCATCATTTTACATCCCTGACAACAGACCTAATTTTTCTCAAACAAGGGTTCTAGTACGAAAATTTCAAATGAAACTGGTTTACAAATACATGGCAATTTTCTTTAATTTTTAAACCACACCAAATCATCTTCATCCACTACGAGTCGAGAATTGCGACAGCAATTCGAGGCTTGTAGTGGATGAAGATGACAATGTTAAATTCAGGCTTGAGAGGGTTGAAGGGACTAGCCTACCACCTAATTTTAGTTGAGGTTATCTAAAAAAAATCCTGGTTCATAAACACTTGAATTTTTTTTTATTACTAAAATATTATAGTGTTTTGTAAATAAAAATTGCAAATTTAACGGTATATGACCATGTCAAGGTCTGCCATTGTGGCAATAATGACTAACGTTAGTCCTTCAAAGCTTTGTCGATGTTGTTTATGTTGAAATCGTAATATTCTCTGATAATATATGCTGTTAATCTAGTCTGGATTACATTATATTTATGCAATGTGTAATTGAATCCCCCCTGACAGTGTACTTGAAACTTCCGGTGGGATTTATCGTGACAACGGTGTTTTCTATGATCGTGATGAACCATATTTTCTTCGGCTAGTACCAGTGATCGCCACCCTAATCAAGCTTACTTACCAGGTATAGGTGATGATGTAGGTTCCTCCAGACCCTTCCATTGCTTTTCAGTTTGGAAGGTCACTTTTAATGTTATACACTACCGGCGCGAATTCACATGTTCTAGAAAACACCCTTTTCTAGTTAGAGTAATATTATCAATGGCAAAGATACCATACATAGTATAGCAATATCGGTATATCGACCGATGGTATTCTTGGACTATGTATTAGTAATATGATCTACGGGTTCTGAGCGTGAATATTTAAAACTTATGATACCTGTCCATTGCACTTGGTTTGGCTGACCATTTTCAATATTATACACTGCTGTTGGGAACTCACATGTTCGAGAGAACATCCTTTTCTAGTTTGGGTAATATTATCAATGCCAAAGATACCATACATCGGAAAGCAATATGAGTATATCGACCGCTGGTATTCAGGGACTATGCCAATAAAATTACGATGATCTTAATTTTTTCTCATTTACATTAGAAAAGTAAACCCTTAGAGCACTGGCCTATTCAATTTAAATTTTCATTCACTTTAAGTTATATCTCGCTACCGCGACACACAACTTCAAGTGACTGAAAATGTATGTGATTTGCGAAATTCGAGTCCTAACATAGGGCCTATATCAGTGTTTCAAAATTGAAGGCATATTTTACTTTTAACAACTGGTTATACAGGTGATTATAAAAGACGGAATGTCTATTGTATAGTCTGTCCCACGGGGGATGATGGTCTAAATTAAAGTCAGCTTTTCGGTATCCAGGCAGTCAATTCTCAAGGGATTGTTACTAAATTTTGTAACCATTATTATCTAGTCATTGGACAACAACCCTGGAAATTTCGCGAAATTTTATTGAGTATTTTAAAAGTTGGACCATTTGACATGTAACGCAATTCTGAGAAAAAACCGAAATGGAAGTTAATGTTATAGAGGAACGGCATAAATAGACATTTACTACATTTCAAATGGTCTAACTTTTGAATTATACAATATTTTTTACGAAATTTTCAGAATCGATGCCGAATGACTAGAAAATAGGGTTTACAAACATAACTAGAGAAGTGTAGATTCATAAATCGGAAGCTACTGTTTTAATATATAGACTGACATCACATGTGTATTATGAAGTCCTAATCACCAGAGAGCGTGCAGATTTAGACGTCCCCGCTGTTTGTTTCAGAATGCCAGAGCTCGATCCCTACAGACCGAAAAATGTATCTGACATCACAGGTGGGTCTGTCCACTACAGGCCAGCGCCAAGGTCCGAGGGATCGCATACTTCTGCTTACCGGGTGAGTAGCAAAAATCACATTATATCTGGCAATTCTGCGTTGCATGTTTTTTTCTGTAATTTCTCAGGCAATAATTGTGCAGGGGCTCTGGTGCAGTGGTTAAAGCTGCCTGCTTGGGAAGTCAGAGATCGCGGGTTCGAGCCCCATTCTGGCCTTCAAGTTTCAAAAACACAAAATGTTTCTTCCCCGCTCACTCGCAAATATTGCGAAGAGCCTCCGTGAGGTAGCGTGCTCTAAGTCTGAATCCTGAGTCTGGAGGGAACTGTCATCCCATTTTAGCCTATAAGTGCACAGAGGTGGCCTAAAACCCCATTCATTCCTTCTGAGGCAATTATTATCCAGTAATCACGAAATTTGCCAAACAGTATTTACTAGTCATACGGCAACTACCCTACACATTTCAAGAAAACAATATTATGTTGTTCAAATGTTAGACCATTTGACATCTAACCCTTTAAGCCCTCACGATGCAATAAAGCATCATTTTACATCCCTGAAAACATACTTAATTTTCCTACAATTAAGGGTTTTAGAACGATAATTCCCATGAAACTCTTTTACCAATACATGGTAATTTTCTTCAATTTTCCACCCACATCAAGTCATCTTCATGCACTACAAGTCGAGAATTGCGACAGCAATTCGCGGCTTGTAGTGGTTGAAGATGACAATGGTAAATTCATGCTTGATAGGGTTAATTGCTAATTATGCCGCTCCTCTATAAACCCATAGATTTCATTCAGCTTTAATCTCCAAATTCCACCACCTGTCAATTAGTCTAACTTTGAAATACTCATTCTAGTTTGCAGGGTAGTTGATTGATTAGGTAGTTGATTAGGTAGTTGATTGATTAGGAATTGACTGATAAATCAGCGAAAAACACCCAACCACGATAGAAGTTAATAGCAACTATAAGCGTAGGCCTATGTTTGGTCGGACAGGCTAAGTTATAGAATCTAATTTAAAAAAAAAATCACCTACTTGAAGATGTGTCTCGCTACCGCAACCCACAACTTGAAATAAAGTTGTGGGTCGCGGGTAGAAGTTTGAATGTTATAATTTTGCGCTTTAAGACCTAACTTGACACATGATTTGGGGAAAATTTGGGCAATGCCAGTGTCATTTATGACCCGCCGTCATTTTTTAAACATTTTTATTACTTTTGATTTCATGAGATTTGGGACTTTTTAATATTAGTTGTTTAATCTCTTCAAATGTATACGTGATAAATAATTTCAACAATGCCACCTAGAGGTACCTTTTGCATTCCTGGTGATATTTCATCCCTCGCTGGATACGAGGGATAAACTCACTCAAACAGGGCTCAAATCATACATAAATCGCCTCAAATCAATTGCCTGACCAAACCTACACCACTAGTATCAAAATATAGCTTCTAACCGTCAAATTATTAATAGGAATTTTCACCCTCTTGAAGTTGTGTCTCGCTGACGCAATTCACAACTTCAAATGAATGCAAATTATCCAGCTTTGACAAAATGGAGGTGGACTATTTTGAAATATTTATGAATGTTGTTATGTTTTATCATTAACATTTTTCAGAGCTGGTATTTAAAGTGCTAATAAAAATTAATAATAAAATGAATATAATCGGGACCGATGGTTAAGCATGCATAGGACGTAAATGCCCATAATTACTCCCCCCCCCCTTTTGTTAGAATATCTGTCAGTGTCTGATAATGTATGATAATGATAAGTGTATGAAAGGTAGTTATCACAATACAATACAGTCAATTCTCAACCAATGTTCAGGAAATTTTACACACACTATTTTCCATTCATGTCGTGACTACCCTGAAAGTTTCGCAAAGGTTTGATAAGTAATTGAGAAGTTAGACCATTTGACATGTAGTAAATAAATAAAAAATGTTGCCCTCTATAAACCCACTAGCTTCGTCTCAGAATTTTCTTACGTGTCAAATGGTCTAACTTCTAAAATACTTATCAAAAATTTTAAGGGTAGTCACGACATGAATGTAAAATAGTGTGTGTAAAATTTCATGAAAATTGGTTGAGAATTGACTGAGAAATCGGCGAAATACATTAATCCTGGTTGATGAATTTAATGTGAATCTGACTATAGTTGTTTGATATGTTTATATAATTGACGATATATTTTGTATTTTACATATATATAAGTTACAAGGATATACTGATCTATTTATTAGTTACCTTTGTGCTACTTGCATTCCTCTACCATCCGTCCGCTATCTGGTGTAGAAAAAAGGGTGCTAAATTATATATGTTGTGTTTTACCCTGCCCTCTGGTGTCTCGCCGCTCTCTGTGTTTTTGTTTATTATTGTTTGTTTCATGTTTTACACAGCGCTCTGCCACCACGCCCGTATGTTTTGTGTATTTGTGTTTTTGTTTATTTTTGTTTCTATTCGTGTTTATTCCGTGAGTCACGTAGCCTCTGTCGTCCGCCCTTGTCTATGTTTTTGTTTATTTCAGCTTTCTCTGTGTCTGCCACCCTTCCTGTGTCTGTGTGTTTCTTTTCGCGTTTTACACAGCCTTGTGCCACCCGCCCGTATCTATGTTTAATTTATTTGTGTTTCTTGTTGTGTTTTACAAAGCCCTCTGACACCCTTCCAGTGTCTGTGTTTTTCTTTATTTGTGTTTTTTTTCGTGTTTTACGCAGCCTTCTGTCACCCGCCTGTATTTATGTTTCTTTTTTTTGGGTTTTATACAGCCCTCTACCACCTTTTCCATGTCTTTCTTTTATTTATTCTATTTATTTTTGTGTTTCACACAGCCTTCTGCCGCCCCGCCCTTGTCTATGTTTGATGTATTTGTATTTCTTTTTATGTTTCACAGCCCTCTGCCACCCCGCCCATGTCTGACACCAGGGCGCGGATACGTAAGGTATTATGCAAAGCCAAAAAGGACCCCGGTTACTACGAGTAGACTACTGTACTAGACACGGAATCACACAGTGTCTGCCTACATGGTAAGTCTAAGGGGGCAGCATTTGATTTTCAAGGGGGGGGGTGGAAATATTTGAAAAAAAATAATTATTTTTTAACCAACATTAAAAGAGATGGGTCAGAACTATGCGTGTTATTAAAATTATCTACGTTTTGAGGAGGGTGGGTGGGTGGTGTGAACATACTAAATGCTATATTTTATTTGAATTGTGAAACCTTTGTGACGATCCCTAGCTTAGTAACTCGGTGGTTATCTCAGAATTATTGTACATGCCAAAATAATTGTCTAACTTATAATACTAATACTCAATGTAATTCTGCGAAATTGCTAGGGATGTTGATGGAAGCTGACTTCCACAAAGCATAATTATAAAATAAGAACATTATTTTTTATTATATTCATGTCATTTTATGCAACATCTTATAACTATTATTTTTTTTGTAGATGGAACTCTCATGTTGGCTTTTCAAAATATCACAATGATTTCACATTTTTAACTTTGGATAAGATTGGAGTGTCACAATCTCAGTTTTGGACTCTCATGATTTCTCCTCCATTTTTGTACTCTCATGATTTTCTCCTCCCTGTCGTGGCTGAACGGGGAATCCCGGAGAAGACACGTGACCTGGGGAATCCCCCTTGTTACGTCATTCAACGAGCATCCCATTGAGGTCATTTATTATCGCTTTCTTATATGGCTAGACTGTTATATAGGATCATATTAACTGGCTTTGGAGCGGAGTGCTATTCCACTCGCTGTAGCGCTTTGATATTTAGCTAACTTATCATTATTATTATCGCAAAGCTTTTGTTGAACATGTTAAAGGTGTATACAGCAATGTGTTATCTCATACTGACGTCACTATCATTACTGGAGTGATACAGATGTTAATTATTGTTAATTTAAGAGCTAGTTTGAGAAGAAACTTTAACATCATAACTCCCAGCAAGCACAATATGTTGACACAACGCTTATCAACGTCCCACGTCATCCAGGGTAGGTCCAGATTATCTACAAGGGGGGGGGGTTCAGATGTAAATCATTTTTTTTTTTCAGGTAATATATGGGGGTCTGACACTGTAAATTTACCAGGGTGGTGCATCAACTTGGGTCACTACCCTAGTAAATTGAGAATGTCAAATACAGATACTTTGTCAATTTTGATCGATGTCGAGGTAATTTACTTTTGAAAAAAGGGGGCTTAGAACCCCCCCCCCCCCTCTCTGCCCCCACAATCTGGGTTTGCCACTCTAAATTTAGGGTAGTGCCTCAACTCCCTAGGAAATTTAGTGTGTCAAATACCGACATTCTGACAATTTTGATCGATGTTAAATCAATGAACTTTTGGAACGGAGGCTTACCCTGACCCCCCTCTCCCCTCTGGATCCGCCACGGTCATTGTGCCAGCGTTGCGACGACTATATTTGTTTACTGGGAGACAGGAGGTATATTGGTTGCACATAGGCGCTAAAGGTGCTTCCGTTCCGGAGTTGACAATGTCACAAGGTCACCAAACAGGTTCGAGAATTTTCAGGGGTAATTCACCCAGCATGCATTGTTTTCTGAGACGTGGCTGCGTCATATCAACTTCCTGTATGGGATGCATGCTGGGTAATCTTAAGTGGCTGCTTACAAAACCCCAGAGTGGAAGCTTGTATTCTCGGACCCGTTGTGATTTTGTACCTTGTGAATTCGGAACCAGCGGTTGTTGATGTGTGTCTACAGATAATACGGCTCATAATTAAAGGTGGTATAAAATACTGAGGTACATTATCATAATTTATGCTTTGATTTTGTCAAGATAAATTTTGCATAATTATACAAAGCAGTTGTTTTTTCTACATGTATTAATGCATTACCTCGACTGTGAATGGTGATATGAACAAAATATAATGTTCTGTCCTGCATCGCAAAGACAAACAGCAGTAACTGCTTACTTTTCAAATAAGCAGTTAATGTTGTTTGCCTTTGCACTGCATTGTATTATCTCATATGGAATGTGTAACATCAGAAAGTGTATTCCCAAATAAACCACGGTTGGGTTTGTAAGTTTTGTGCGCAATAAAAACTTGTAATAACATATACTGCACTGTGAATATCGTACATTACAAATTAAAATAAATCGCATTAATGGATATTTTCGTATGGACAACAATAGATTTCATTGTTGGATATTCTCTCGTTAATGTTGCTTGTATATCGTCTCATACATGTACATCACAGTCACGTAAGCTTTATATCAAGTAGTCCTAATTATAGTAGAAGTTATTTATTACAAAAAACGCCTCGCATTTGTTATGTATCTCACGCTGTTAAACGTGCCTCTCTTTTGTTTGAATTATTAAATATTTGTTCTATTGAATGTGACTTTTTATTCTTTCAAATGTGAACTTACGTAGTCATATATGTAGCCCTGGAACAACCTGTCATATGCATTAGCCCTACTGCTTACAGCGCGGGGACCGACTTTAGTCGTCAAAATCTGACGTCTGTAGACGTCACATTCGGACGACTAAAGACCGTCACCGCACTGTAAGAGTTAAAAGATTTCTAATGGCCATAGACACATAACATAGGTATTCAAATGAATCAGAAAGAGCTAACTAAAACGTTTATGATGATTTCAAATTAAAAAAAACACATTTGGTTGGGATGTTTTTTTACAAATTAACTCGGCTCTATAAGGGTTAAGAAACGTAACCGTGTATGATCATGTCTCGTACTACTGCGTATGACGGGGTGTCTTGCAAGGGCCGGGAGTTTTATCCACTCAGTGTTATTTTAATGCTGGTCAACCGTCTACGACGCTAGGCCAGCATAAAAATAACATGTTACGTGTTTGTCGGGAAATGACTAACCTGTTATAATAGGATGGGTATCTGTAATTTGGTAGATAGATATTTATTGACGACGGGAAGTCTGAGTAGACTTATGTGATGAGGCAAGACAAATACTCGTAGGCTTCTTTTTTTTTGGGGGGGGGGTCTGAAAAATTAAAATATGTAACTTTCCACGGAAGACTTAGTTTATTAGAAATATATTTTTTGATGCCTGGTCTGTATGAATTGTTGGTGAATAACTATTTACATGTGGGAGCTCTTAAAAACTGGTGTACCGAAAGTCAAAACCTCCTCCTTGGTATACGATCACTGCCATATACAAGCACATGTCACAATATGATAGTGAGAAGTTCACTTAAAGCGACACAATCAGGCTAAAATCATAAAAAATCAGTGTTTTTATTATCCCTTTTTAATATGGCCATATGATGTCTGTATGTATGTATCATTTATTGCTTTTATTATTTTGAAAAAAAACATACAAGGTTATTAAATGTGCCTAAATTGACAAACAAGATGAAAAAAACACAACGTAAAAAGTAGTCAATTGTACAGTTTCAGGTAATTAAAGCATTGCACTTTAGTTAATCTGTTTATTTGCGAGTATTTTAATTTTTTGTTGTCTGTGGTTATATATATCGACCAAGTCAGGTTAATAATGGACAGATATATGTCGTGCCATTCAATCAGACCAGTTAATAAAAAACGTGACTTTTCTTCATCAGTCATTATAGAGAAGGAAAACCACATCGCTGGTGGCATCACACTTTCTAACTCTTTAAGTGCCATTTCACGGTGTATTGTGTGTTCTTTACATCTCCACAGCATGTGGCTCATATCTTCTTCTTCAAACATGTCGCACAACACGCACTTAGTAGTGCAGAGCATGTAGCTTCTTCCATTAGCGTTCAAATGGTGATCTGCGATGATGTAAACATGTCCATATAATAGAACTGTATTTTTATTTTATTTTTTGTGCTGCGCATTTACCAGTTAAATTACCGTATTTCTTATTTCGAACATGCATGTCCGCATCATATGGTCATATTAAAAAAACAAAATAAAATCACCTATTTTTTTATGATTTTAGCCTGATTGTGTCGCTTTAAATTAAATAATGTCAGAGCATGTTGGATGTTGGATGTTGGATTGATAGGCCTACAGTCTCAGATGATCCAGAAGCTGATCGTTTTAAATTTCACCGGTAGCCTTTATGAATATCTCATTTGTAAGGAATCAATATTTTTATTATAATAATAATAACATAACATAAAAAAACAAAAACTACATTAAGACACAAATACGTTTCACCCACTGGTTCCATCCGAAAATCTCATAACAAGTAATAATAGCAATAAATCATATCATAGTTTAGTAGATAAGGTAACCTATAGTGCATTTTATGAATAAAGCATGAAATTTCTACCACTTGTAGAACATATCCTAAGGGTCATTTTAAGATGTGGAGGTAAACTGGATTTGACCTCTGATGACCTCTAGAGGTCATTGACCTCGAAAGGTCAAAATATGCACTTGCATATTGTGAAAATTGTATATTACAATGTCTATGATTTGTTTCTCTGTCCCAGAAGTATGTCAAATCTTTGAAGAGACTGCTTTGAATCATAAACATAACACCAAGGTCATATCAAGGTCACACCAAGGTCATTTAAAGGTCAAACTACGCTGTTGTTGTGCAGTCATTCATCACAAAGGACAGGTTTTGACATACTCTTCGTCCTATGTATTTTCCACACACATTTTAGGATATTAAGGGCAGTATCAACCTTGGGAAGGAGGCTAGGTATTCTATAGTTGCAGTTAACTTCCACCAGCGTTGGGTGTTTTTCGCTGATTTCTCAGTCAATTCTGAATCAATTTTCATGAAATTTTGCAAGCACTCTTTTCAACTACTCCGGCGCCTACCCTGGAAATTTCATGAAATGAGTATTTTCATTTTGAGTATTTCAAAAGTTAGACCATTTGACAAGTAGTGGAATTTCGTGAGTGAAGCTGATAGCGTGCAATGGGTTTATAGAGGAGCGTCATATTTCGCAAAAACTACATGTCAAATGGTCTAACTTTTAAACTACATGATATTTTTCCCTGAAATTTTCAGGAAAGTTGCCGTAAGACTAGAAAATAATGCTTGCCAAATGTCATGACAATCAAATGAAAATTGCGTGAGTAATTAGCGAAAAGCATGCAACGCAAAAGTGACAAATTTAAAGTGACTTTTACTATAGGTATTCCACTTATTACGATCCTTTTTCAATATTTAGTTGAGCGGGCCAAATTACAATTATGCAGCATTGTAAGACATTAGCTTGGGCTCCCATAGCAAAATATTGATAAATAATTGGGTTATGAAGTTTGACATGGGGTGTGGTTTTGTTTTACTGGCGTACCATCTGAAAGCAATTTGAAGGTCATGTCAAGGTCATTTCAAGGTCGGTACCCGCACTGTAAGAGTTAAAATATTTCTAATGGCCATAGACCCATAACATAGGTATTCAAATGAATCAGAAAGAGCTAACTAAGACATTTATGATGATTTCAAATTTAAAAAAACCCCATTTGGGTGCGATGATTTTTTACAAATTAATTCAGCGCCCCAAGGGTTAAGAAACGTAACCGTGTATGATTATGTCTCCTACTACTGCGTATGACGGGGTGTCTTGCAAGGGCCGGGAGTTTTATCCACTAAAGATTTTAACCATAGACCTCTAACAATTCTAATTCTGTGATATTAACCCAGCAAACATGAGATTCACTGTTATTTTAAAGCTGGCCAACCGTCTTCGACGTTAGGCCAGCATTAAAATAACATCTTACGTGTTTGTCGGGAAATTACCAATTGGTTATAACAGGATGGGTATCTGTAATTTGGTAGATATTTATTGACGACGGGAAGTCTGAGTAGACTTATGTGATGAGGCAAGACAAATGCTGGTAAGTTTTTTCCTGGGGGGGGGGGGGGGGATTGGTTTGAAAATAAAAATATGTAACTTTGCACGGGAGACTTTTAGTTCATTATAAATTTATTTTTTGCTGTATGGATTGTTGGTGAATAAATCTTTACATCGGGGTGATTTCTGAGGGAGCTCTTAAAAACTGATGTACCTAAAGTCAAAACCTCCTCCTCCTTGGTATACGATCACCGCCATATACAAGCACATGTCACAATATGATAGTGAGAAGTTCATTAAAATAAGATCAACTCAGAGAATATGTTGGATTGATGGAACCTACATAAGTTGATTGTTTTAAATTGCACAGGTTAAATTGCAAGGAATCAATATTTTTATTATAATAATAATAACATAACATAAAAAAACAAAAACTACAGTAAGACACAAACCCTCTGGGCCAAGTTCGGTGATCTACCCCCGACCAATCATAGAGTGGCTCAGCCGGTCACATGAAGAGATCGGCCAATCACCGCCGTCATTCAATTGTTATTTAATTTAAATTAGGGGGTAGAATAACATACTTGCACCAAGGAAACAACCATATAAAGCAGTAATTTGTGTACGGAATCTATGAAATGAATTTATCTACAAAAAGTTAACATTGCCTGTTTTTGATGTAGAAAGTCTCAGCTCGTATTCAAAAGACTGATACACTGTTAATGTCATTTAAATCATGATTTTTTTTATCTTTGTCAGAATATTACAATGAATACAGACAAAATTCTCATTACTGAGACAAATAAAAATAATTTTGCTATAAAACTTTCATTTTTTAATTGTTGATGGTGATTGTCGCATGAATAATATTCGTGCACGTATTTATCTGCGTGCACGTAGATAAATGTACCAGAACTCAATAAAACAGGTGTTGCTTTCTGTTTAAATGCCTCCTGCCAGAGTCTATCGCCTGGTCGTGATGAATATCGCGTTTTCTAGCGACCTTTGTTCGTGATGTGTCACATTGCAGATTGCTTATGAAACACCCAAAATATAGTTTCAGGTACAAAAATGCTAAATTTTTACTAAAATCAACACTTCACATCTCAAGATGAGGGAAAAAAGAGTGAATAGCCAGGTGTTGGGAGGGTTAAACAGAATGCAAAATGATTATCCCTTGCAGCGCTTAATTTTTTTCCTAAATACCCTGTTGAATACCTATGGTATGGTTTTACGGCCATTATAAATATTTTTACTCTTACAGTGCTGGGATCGACATTATGAAGCTAATGAAGGCGGAGAGCGTATTTGGTGTTTTATCATAAAAAAAGCATGCGGTGCAAAAATGTGTCAAGGAAGCCTGAAGTGTTGATATTGTTACCCCAAAATAATGTGGAAGTCCACGTTTCATTTAACAGAAAACAAAAATATATTAGAAAATTCAGCCGGATGAGCTCCTAATTAAATAAAATTTAATATCGATCTAGCTTATATTATGAATGGCCTCATGCAAATCCATTAATACTACTTTTTTTATAATTATATTTGTTTTATTTTAGGACAAATAATTTAAAAGTGTTAGAAAAAAACAATTTCTACACTTCTACACATTGGTAGCCCCTCCCCCCCCAAAAAAAAATACATAGGGTTTCCGGACTACCACTAATTTCCCGCTATATATGTTATAAATGCGTGATTTTCTCTTTCAACGCTTAAGGACACGTGTATCAGCTTATCCCACACACGCTCATTTCCTGAGACGCACTTTCTCGTTTTTGCAGCTAATCCATATTGCTTCTCGTCTATTTTTGCTCATTAATTAACTTCTGAGTACAATAAGCAAGCAGCCATGATTTAATCCCTTTCCCACTGAGTTATACAATGTTCATCCACTTGAAGTTGCATCTAGCTACCACAATCAACAACTTCAAGTGTGTGAAAATTACTCATATTTATTTCATTTGGAACCCAACATTTTGTAAATCTTTATGTTTAAACACACAGAACAGTGATATAAACGGTTAAAAGCGACTCAATCAGGCTAAGATCATAATAAAATCGGTAATTTTATTTTGGCTTCTTAATATGACCATACGATGTGAACATGTCCATAGACTAGAACTGCAAAAGTTTTTAAATTTTTGTGCTGCGCATTTACCATTTAGGCGAGATATAGAGACGAAATTTCCGTATTTGTTATTTTGGTCATGCATTTTTTGATGATTTTAGCCTGATTGTGTCGTTTTAAATAAGTGTAAACCCAAATAACTTTACATTGAAATATTTATGACAGAAGCACAAATATTTCAATTTGGGAAATGTCTATTTGTCACGAATATAAATATTCTTCGTTTATTCGAAATAAAGCACACATGTGCAGTGCAGTGGCAATTCAGTGGGTCAATGGTTAACCCTTTGAGCCCTAATGATGAATCAAAGGATCATTTTATATCCCTGAATACACCCCCCAATTTTCATACAACTAAGGGGTTTCCACGAAACAGCTTTACCAAACCATGGTAATTATCACAAATTGTTCACCCCCTTCAAGTGGTTTTTATCCACTACAAGTCGAGAATTTCCACAATATTCGCAGCTTGTAGTAGCGCGTTTCGTCGTACACAATTAAGCATCAAATTTTCATTTTACATCCCTGAAAACTGACTTAATTTTCGAGAATTGCTACATCAATTCACGGCTTGTAGTGGATAAAGAATACAATGATAATTATATAAGGGTTAATTCTTACAGTGCAGGGATCGACTTAAGTCGTCAGAATTGCACAGTTCATGGAAAACCACCATTAAGGGCGTGCCACAAGGTTCAGTTCTTGGTCCAATTTTCTTTAACGTATTCATAAATGACATTTTCTACTTTATTAAACGAGCACGCCTCACAAATTATGCAGATGACAACACTCTCTCTTTTGCACATCCAAATTTTCAAATTGTAAAATCATGCCTCGAAGCCGAGGCAGCAAAAGCTATATGGTGGTTTTCCATTAACTTAATGCAAGCAAATCCTGAGAAATTTCAGCTGATATCTTTTAATTGTAAAGTTGATTCTCCAGTGATACTAGACGGCTGTATAATTAAACCTGAAAAAGTAGTAAAACTTTTAGGCATTACTATTGATGAAAATTTGAGTTTTTCGATACACACAGAAGAAATTTGTAAGAAAGCTGGCAGACAGCTGAGCGCTCTGAGAAGATTGTCTTTTTATCTTGACAGCAAGGCTAAATTGGCCCTTTTCAGAGCGTTCATCCTCAGTCACTTTCAATACTGTTCAGCCGTCTGGTATCACTGTACTGCTCCAAATGCTCGATGTATGGAAAAGATTCAGGAGAGGGCTCTAAAGTGTGTTTATTCCAACCATACCGCCTCATATGAATCCCTCCTGAATAAAGCTCGCCTGCCATCTCTGGAAGTTGGGAGACAAATGAACATCGCAATTCAGACTTTTAAAACTCTTAATGATTTATCACCGACATACCTCCTGGAACTGATTGAAAAACGCTGTCGCACCCGTAATTTAAGAAATTCTAAAAATATCCTGAAAATTCCTCTCATGAAGAGGGTGCGACATGGAACAAATTCCTTTTGCTTTTTGGCCCCCAAAATCTGGAACTCTTTGCAGTGGCATTGAGAATTACCAGAGACCTGAAAACTCTCAGAGATGGCCTGCGAGCTTATTTTTCTCTTTAATTGAGAGTACAATAAAGGTAGGTCCCTTGACAAAGTCATGTGATATATTTATTTAATTATCGATAAATGCGAAATGTTTTACACAACTTTTATTCATATAATTTTCTCATATACAGCACAAGTTTTTCTTATATAATCTTTTATCTACTTTTATGTGCCAAAATGTATTATGTAATTTTTACCAGCTAATTTATATTCTCATATACATTATAAGTATTATTCTAAATAATTCTTACTCACGTTTTTTACATTTCATGTTAACTTCCTGCCAGCCAACCTGCTTGTTTTAATTGTTATCCTTTATTGTTTATTCTACATGTCGCTTGACTAGCTGATTAGAGCTAATGTTATATGTTTTACTTTGCGACTGAAAATAAAACTTATCTTATCTTATCTTTGTAGACGTCAGATTCTGACGACTAAAGTCTATCCCCGCGCTGTAAGGGTAAAAATATTTCTACTGGCCGTAGACCCATAACATAGGTATTCAAATGAATCAGAAAGAGCTAACTAAGAATTTTATGATGATTTCGAATTGAAAAAACGATGTTTTTTACAAAATAATTCAGCGCTCTAAGGTTTAAAAGACCCCCAACTCTTTAACCACTAAGCACGACTATAATCGTTTTATTCTGTTTTATTAGCAGGTTAAATCGCAGTTATTGGGAATGAAATGAGTGTTTAGACATCAAGGTTTGCAAACGTTTGGTCTTAAATGAGTACTTTTCATACACCTGAAGTAGAGATAATATATTCATACAGCATCGTTGGGAAGGCAAGTACAAGTCACCACACCAAGCCCGAGCCTTTAGGCGAGAGCTCGATTTGGTGACGAATGCTGCATGAAATCAGCCCATCCCGCCGTACCCAAGTACCCAACGATGCAGAATATATTTTCTCGTGCTAATATCTATCTGAAACGACAAAATCGTACTGAGCAGTGAAGCGTTTTGAAGAGAGTGTGAGATGGGCTGATATCGCCATACGTTTCGTAGTTGGAGTGGAAATGACACACAAAAGAACAAGTCCAGTCACCAGGGGGTAAAATGTAAAGTCCAATGAAAGGTATATGGCTTAGGCTATCACAACATTTACCCGATTTTATTGGTATTCCCGTTATGATGAAAACCCTAGAATCGTTAGATAAATCGATTTAGGAAAATTAAATTTAACAAATATGGATATTTTTACACACTGGTGTTGTGGATCGCGGTAGCGAGACGGTATTTTTCACCCACTTGAAGTTGTGGATCGCGTCAGCGAGACACAACTTCAAGTGGGTGAAACATTAAAAGCCAACAGCATGCGTGCGAGAAACAACTTTACATTCCATAGTTTAGCCCTTGAAGCATTAAATCTACATAAATGAGTCGTCAGACATTCTTTAAATCTTTATAAAGCACCAGGAACAATTCAATTCAATTCAATTCAATTCAGTTTATTTATTTATGCTTGAAATATACATACATGCAAACAATTATAAAAATGCAAAGGAGACCTGCAAAAGGCTTATGATAAGCCGCTTCCATGCAGTCCACCCTTCAATAAAGTAATATATATAGTTTCTAAAAAACTGCATACGTCGCGGGGAAGACGGAGAGACAAAAAGACGGCCAATAATAATATAGTAATATTAATGCGGAGGGAGAAGCAGACAAATACGAGTGGATTCTATGTATCAACGCAAAAACAGAGACACAAATTAAATATATTAGGAACGTTAAAATGAGCGGACTGCATGGATTTAAAATATAATAATACCATCTTATATAATAACCTTCACCTTGGCCAAAAATATGGCCAAAGAGGGCCAGCGTCCAAAGTGCACCGTGTATTACGAAACAGCAATTTTTGAACATTTATAGCAGTTTGGTATTAAACATATTGAGTTGTATGCATTTACAAGAAAACATTTAAGATATACTGAAAATCCTTTTCGACTATGAGTTTTTATTTTATCTGTTATAAGGCTGCTTGATTTATTTAAAATATCCAGAATACAAAAACGCATACATTTTTGAGCAAATACATGTTTTACTCGTGCAACTGAGTAGTTTCTTTTTTGTCTGATGTTATGATGGTAGACTACTGGTTGTAAAAGTGAAGACTTGTTAATGAAATATGCAGGTGAATTGTTATTTATCAAGTCAAAACAAAACGTTAACAGTTGAAGCTTAAACATACCATCAATTTTAAGCACATTTAGCTTCTTAAAGAGGGGCTCGCTGTGAGAGAAGTAACCACTCGAACATATAATTCGCATGGCTTTCTTCTGTAATTTTAAAATTCTTTCCTGGTTGAAACCCCAGCACTTAAGACCATAAAGTATATGTTGTTTAATCAGTCCATTATATATGGTTAAAAGAATTTCAGAAGGAACCATGTGTTTAAGCCGGTACATAATTCCTATAATATTTAAAATTTTAGAAGCTATTTTGTTTATGTGTGAATCCCATTTCAAATGCTTGTGTATTGTTAACCCTGAAAAATTAAATTTATCAGCAAATTCTATTTTGATATTTTCAATCTCTATATTTGGTATAATGACTTGTTTTTGAGGCATATGAAATACCGTGAATTTGGATTTTTTTATGTTGATTGATAATTTGTTCAACTTTAACCAGTCTGCAACTTTTTTCGATTCTAAATTTAATTTTTTGGAAATATCAATCACTGTCAAATCAGTCATTTTCAAAATGGCCGCCAAAAATTTACTGTCAAAAACATCCATTGTGGAGTATAAATCATCTTAAACAGTTTACTGGTGTTGCATAAATCATTAATATATATGATATATAGTTTTATCATATTTAACTCTACTGACTTTATACCATAATAATTTAATTTCTAAAGTAAAATAACGTGATCAAGAGTGTCGAATGCCTTTGAGAGATCTAAGAAAATGGATATCGGTATTTTGCCTTTATCAGGATCTTGAGTGATTCTATCCATTAGTTCAATCGATGCTAACTCAGTAGAATGACCAGCCCTGAAACCATACTGACTCTGTCATA
Source organism: Flabesymbios commensalis (assembly GCA_964017125.1). Taxonomy (NCBI): domain Eukaryota; kingdom Metazoa; phylum Annelida; class Polychaeta; order Terebellida; family Flabelligeridae; genus Flabesymbios; species Flabesymbios commensalis. Next base: position 83,422,759 of record OZ024909.1, read on the forward strand.
TAAAAGTTTATGTTCATTTAAATATGTACTCAATTGTTTGAAAATTATTTTTTTCCAAAATTTTAGATATTGAGGGAAGGAGTGAGATTGGACGGTAGTTTGATATATCGTTCAAAGACCCTTTCTTATGAATAGGTATTACTTTAGCTATCTTTAGTTTTTCTGGGAATATACCGGTATTTAAAGACTGATTAAAAATACATGTGAGAGCTGGTATTATTTCTAATTTAATTGCCTTTATTAATCTCATAGAAATATCATCAAAACCTGTACTAGATTTATTTGGTAGATCATTAATTATTTTAAGTATCGAAATGTCGTCAATTTTCTTAAATTGAAATGTACAGTTATGCGTGCCATAACAGCCTACTCTATGTCTATTTCAAGCGCAATTTATTAATATTTTTTCAGTCTCTCATTCATCTAAATTTTCGCGCCTGTGATTGATTTTATTGTTGCAGCTCTGTTGTCATGGGGATGATGTATAAGGCTAGAAATAGCTTTCTCAATGTAGCTTATCTCTTAATCCTATCAGCGCGGGGTCCGTCTTTAGACGTCAGAACGTGACGTCAATAAAAGTCAGATTCTGACGTCTAAAGTCGATCCCCGCGCTGAAAGAATGAAGTATTTTCAATGACCGTGGAGCCATAACATAGTTATTCAAATGAAGCGGAATAAGCTAACTAAGACATTTATGATGATTTCAAATTGAATAAACCCTTTGGTCTCCACGGTTTATATAAAATAATTCAGCGCTTTAAGGGTTGATAAACAAAATGCTAATCCAGCAAATTTAATGCTCATTTTGTGTCACAATTTCTTGCTCGAGGGACAAATAAAAAGGCAGTTATAGACGCGATTAGCTTTAACCTTTTAACCCTAAAGCGCTGAATTTGTTTATGAAAACCTTGGATACCAAAGTTTTTTTTTAGTTTGAAATCATCATAAATGTCTTATTTAGCTCTTTCAGATTCATTTGAATACCAATGTTATGGGTTTACGCTAATTATAAATATTTTTTACTCTTTACAGTGCGGGGGATCGACTTCAGACGTCAGAATCTGACGTCAGATTCTGACGTCTAAAGTCGATCCCCCGCACTGTAAGGGTTAAGCCTCACGATGCCTTAAAGCATCATTTTACATCCCTGGAAACAGACCTAATTTCCCTACAACACAGGGTTTCAGAACGGAAATTCCCATGAAACTGGTTTACCAATACATGGTAATTTTCTTTCATTTTTAAACCACATCAAATCATCTTCATCCACTACAAGTCGAGAATTGCGACAGCAATTCGCGGCTTGTAGTGGATGAAGATGACAACGGTAAATTTAGGCTTGAAAGGGTTAACCCTTAAAGCGCTGAATTATTATTATTATTACCAAAGGGTTATTTTTATTTTTAATCGTCATCAATGTCTTAATTAGCCTTTTCAGGTTCATTCTTACAGTGCGGGAATCAACTTTGGACGTCAGAATATGACGTCTATAGACGTCAGATTCTGACGACTAAAGTCGATCCCCGCACTGTAAGGATTAAGGATTAAATTAATTAGCCGTGAATACAAACTGGATGGTGGATAGTACTAAAATAGTTTGCAGAACTCATGTAGTCTGCTTGCTGACTATATAAGTGAAATGGAATTAGCATTGTATTTAAATTGATAACACAATATTAGGAGGAACAAACTGTGTTTATATAATTATTATACCATATAATTATGTATGATGAAAATTCATAATTTATATTAATTAAACAGTGTTTCATAATGAAAAATCAGCCCTGTTTTTCTTGCAGTATTACGTAAAAGTTGCAATACAGCTGCACATAGTGCAATTTCTAACTTCATAACCCTTTCAGAGCGGGGACCGACTTTAGACGTCATAATCTGACGTCTATTGATGTCAGATTTCAAATTGAAAAAACCCTGTAACCTGTAAGAGTTTAAACAAAACAAATTATAAGAGAACCTTGTGTCTATTTCGTGCGTTATTTTAGTTTAGTATGTTAGTCTTTCATTCATCTAATTTGTCACGATTATTCTGACGCCTGTGAATAATACTGATTGATTCGATTGTTTCAATTCTGTTTCCATGGAGATGATGGATACGAATACGACTGGAAACAACCTTGAATCACATAATAGCCTGTTAAACTGTATATTATAGGGACATGTAATTAATCTTGTATTTAAATTGATAACACGACATTAATTAAGTTAGAGGACACTGTATTTGGATAATTATGCATAATAATTGATAATAAACTGCGTTTCACAATGGAAAATAGGACGAGTTAGATTCTCCCGAAAATCACATATTTTGTCGAAATAAGAACGTTCTGAAGATTGTATTTGACATAAGTTAATACATAGGTTAGCCATAGATTAAGCCTATTATTATATGGGTTAGCCATAGATTAGGCCTATTATTATATGGGTTAGCCATAGATTAAGCCTATTATTATATGGGTTAGCCATAGATTAGGCCTATTATTATATGGGTTAGCCATAGATTAGGCCTATTATTATATGGGTTAGCCATAGATTAGGCCTACTATTATATGGGTTAGCCATAGATTAGGCCTATTATTATATGGGTTAGCCATAGATTAGGCCTATTATTATATGGGTTAGCCATAGATTAGGCCTATTATTATATGGGTTAGCCATAGATTAGGCCTATTATTATATGGGTTAGCCATAGATTAGGCCTATTATTATATGGGTTAGCCATAGATTAGGCCTATTATTATATGGGTTAGCCATAGATTAGGCCTATTATTATATGGGTTAGCCATAGATTAGGCCTATTATTATATGGGTTAGCCATAGATTAGGCCTATTATTATATGGGTTAGCCATAGATTAGGCCTATTATTATATGGGTTAGCCATAGATTAGGCCTATTATTATATGGGTTAGCCATAGATTAGGCCTATTATTATATGAGTTAGCCATAGATTAGGCCTATTATTATATGGGTTAGCCTTTTCAAACCGGGATTTACCAGTGTAATTTTCATCCACCACAAGTCGAGAATTACTGTCGCAATTCCCGACTTGTAGTGGATGAAGATGACTTGAAGTGGGTGGTGAATCAAAAAAATATATCGCTCTTAATAAAACAGTTCCATGAAAATTTGTGTTGCTAAAACCCTCAATGTAGGAAATTAAATCATTTTTCAGAAATGTAAAATGAAGCTTTGATGCATCGTCAGTCAGGGTTTAAAGGGTTGACTCTGGTTGAAGCGTAATAACCTATTAGCCTGCACCACACCACCCATTGACCTTGCATTGAAATACTGAATGAGACATTCCCGACTGCAAGTGGTTTTACGCAGACAATATTATGGTCAGAACCGGATTATTGTTATTCGGGCAGATTTTTAGAACAGTTTTTAAAACCCTTTATACCCTGACGATGCACCAAAGCATCATTTTGCGTCTCTAAAGGACGACTTTATTTCCTAAACCCTAGGGGTTTTAGAACGCAAATTTCAATTAATTATGGTAATTTTAGCACTACTGTTTTTAAATTGCCAAACCACTTCAAGTCATCTTCATCCACTACAAGCCGCGAATTGCGTCCGCAATTCGCGGCTTGTAGTGGATGAAGATAACAAATGCAAAGTTTGGCTTTAAATGGTTAATCTGTATTAACCCTTTCATCGCTAGGCACGAGTATAATCGTTTTTAATCCATTTCATTAGCCGTTTAAGTTACAGTTATTGGGAACAAAATGAGTGTTGACACATCAATATTTGTAAAAAATGATTGGTCTCAAATTAAACAAATATGAGTAATTTTCACCCACTTGAAGTTGTGGGTTGTAGTAGCGAGACACAACTTCAAGTGGGTGAAAATTTAAATTGTTTTATTTAGCGGTTTTAAAGTTGATCTATCACCCCTTATATGGTATAAATAATTATGTCCTTATATGGAGTGATTGGCTATCATGTGACCCTCTCAGAGGGTCACATGATAGCTAATCACACCATATATGGGGTGATTGGCTATCATGTGACTCTCTCAGAGGGTCACATGCTAGCCAATCACACCATATAAGGAAACACTTGTGTTTAATCTTGTAGCAACATTGATTTATTTGTCACAAATTTATTCATACTAAATAAGGGGTGATATGTCACCTTTAACGGCTAATAGCGTGATGAGAATATGATACATGATTTCTATGGTACCATGGAATGTAAATAAAATCATAATATGACGTCACATTTGGTATGCCACTAAAATATACAATTTTAATAGTCTATTATGCTAATGGTTGAGACACTGATTTTCATAGATTATGTGGCTAACCAACATTATATATTTACATAGTATGCACAGTTAGCATTGTGAAAAGACAGAATGCCCAAGTCAAAAGTACAAAGCAAACCGATTGCGTCAGTTTGTCAGAAGCAAAAACAGAATAATTTGACAAAATCTCACACGCGCACCGCTCCATATAAGTGTAATACTAAGAAGAGTGGAAATTTGAACAGACATTATCCTAATGAGAAAAGCTCGACTATTGAACTATTTAGCGAAAAATCCAAGAATAGCAAAACAAGCATCCCGGACAAGACAAAGATGTGTGTCTCGGATGATATCACATCTGAAAAATGTACGAAGTCGCGTAAGACGGACAGCTTGACGGGTCCAATAGCTGGTTCATCTAAACCCACTACCTCATCGACAAAGCCTGTAGTATCCAACAAAAAATCGCGCACAAAATCTATGCCTATGGAATTGGACAGGAAAAGAGGTAAGAAACTTTCAAGCAAAAATGATTTGAAGAAATCGTTTCGTCACTTGAGAAGTAAGACTGCATGCGTGGTTCTGGCAAAAGTCACGTCTTCAAGTAAATCACCACCAAATAAAGCATTGTCAAAGGAATCTTCCAGTAAAGCGCCATCAAGCAAATCTGTCTCAAAAGAATTTTCTAATAAAACGCCACCAAGCAAATCTTTGTCAAAAGAATCTAACAGTAAAACGGCACCAAGCAAACCATTATCAAAGGAATATTTCATTAAATCACTACCAAGCAAATCATTGTCAAATGAATATTCCAGTAAAATGGCATCAAGCAAAGCATTGTCAAAGGAATTTGTATCTGTGTCACAAAGAACGTTAGGTGGAGAGATAACTAACGGGGGTCAAGGACGAAAAGTCAAAGGTTCGTATAAAACACGGAGCAAATTTGAAGTACTGGACAAGACGAGAAGTCAGTCTGTGCCTTTAGCAACGCCCAGATGCTCAACTGTACCGCAATCTCAAGTTAACTTTAAGCAAAAAACAGACGGGAAAAACAAGCGCAAAAAAAGGAGGCGAGTGAGTTCTGTTAATTCCAGTGATTCTGGATCGGGTGATAGAAATCAAAAAGACTTAAATCTGAAAAATAAGAAAAGAAAACATTGTGTCAGACAATCGATGCAAGTGAATAAGCCATGTGAAGTAAAGGGTACCGATACAATGGTGCTTAAGGAAAAGGGAGAGCTTGACATAAAAACAAAAATCTTGCCAGAAGCTCAAGTAAAATCCGTTGATGAAGAAATTGCAGAGATGGCATCTCACGACCATTTAAAGTCAGTATCTACAACATTGTGTAAACAACCAGGTAAATCGCCAGAGTCTGAGCAGACAAAGGTGAAACAAAATTATACGAATGTGAAAAATCACGACCCTGAGAAGAAACATAAAGTGATCTTTTCTGGACATTGTTCAGACACAGGACGTAATTTTCAGACTATGCGTAAAAAACTACGCAGTGAGGTAGCAAAGAATGAGCTGTGGGAAGGGCTGCCTAATGATATCCGTATACCACGCCTGCCCAAATGTGACAGGGAAGGACACGGTGCAACACAAAGTGAGAAAAATCAGAATATTCTCAAGGAAGGTCAGGTGGGGAAAACAGTATCAAACACAGCATTACCTCAAGCCAACAGGCAAAGCCAAAGGACTGCTAATCCGGCCATAGGTGGAGATCTGGACCAATGTGGAGAGGTAGATGTAGGTCATGTCACCCCAGACTTGACACACTATGCTAAATGGGAGAAATCAAAGGGAATAGAAGTACAGTTAACAAATAGTCAGAGTTTAGGTGTACCAAGTGAAGAAAGTAGACGAAAAGAAATCAATAGATCGTCCATAAACAACAAAGGTAAAAAAGCAGCCAGAATATTATCATCTTCGTCTAAAATATTTACAAAATTCCGGGCTGGTGATGTTGTGCCCACCAAGCTATTAAATGTAAAACAAAACATTCAGAGCAACACAACAAGGGATACAAGTTATCACAATGAAATAGGCCTACATAAATATTCACATTCATTCAGTAAAGCCGACGAATATCAGAAGATCACTGTACCAAACGAACGTATAGAACCTGTCACTTCAGATAAAGCTGACATCTCTATTTTGAAATATGATACAGACTTTAAAGCCGAGCCTAAACAGGCTGAGCCAACAAATAGTGACGTATCTAAATATGATCGGCACAGAAAAGGTGCGATTGAATCAACACAACGATATATTTCTCCGAAGAAAGAAGATCTGGAATGCGATATCAGGAAGGATTTGTCAGGATCTGTGGTGAAACAGCACGATTTGATTAGAAACAGGAAACTACGATCATATAAACAACAAGTAGGTGTTGAGTGCGGAGATAGGAATAATGATGCTGGTAAGCCAGACTGTGGACCGGTCAGAAAGGCTAGAAAAGGTCAAGTTATAAATACATCAGGACATAAAGCTGTGTCAGGAAACACAATAGACGGGCTGGATAAAAGGACAGACAATATGGCAGCGTCAGATGCTATCAAAATCAAATGTCAAAGTGGCTTGTCGGGTAATAAGATACAGATTAACAACACCACAGTATCAGAAAAAATGACAAGCCAGCGTGCAATGTTACATTATAAAGGAGTGTCAAGTGGGGGTATAATGTCACCTAATAGACAAGAGAGCTGTCTGGATGAAATGTCAAATGGCGGGAAAGAGAAATGTCATCATATTATGTCAAATGATTCCAACATGAGTTGTGAGAATTACGCATCTCATGATACAAAGGAGTCCATTTTGTATGAAATATTAGATATTGATAGTAAAAGAGAAGAAAAAAGTATTCCAATCGACACAAAAGAGAGAAATCGAAATACAACATCAAAGAGTAAGCCTACACATGGGAATTACCAAGCTACCATGTCACAGCATAACAAACAGCCTGTATCGCCCGGTCACTGCCCACCTAGAAATAAAATGTTAAGTACACATTTGGATGTTTTAACAGACGATGTTATTGGTGATGAACAAATAACCTTGAAATCAAAGCTGAGAAAAGAGGACGTCACAGGAAATGCCAATCAGAAAGTGGTGTGTTCTATTTCTGGCCATAATTCTACTTCGGCAACTAGTTATTGTGATGCTAAAAAAAGAAACATTACTGAGGAATCTATTATGACGGTTAAGAAAACATCTCTGGATATATATTCTTCTCAACAGACAATCGATGAGAGAGGAAAAAAAGGAGGTATTGGTTTAGCCATTCATGCCATTAGGGACTTGGATTTTAAGTCTAATGAGTATGTGTGTTTAACATCGACCCTTTCATCACCAAATCACTCTGACTGTGAGCATGTCATGGATTTACCACTGGTGACATGTGGACAAGTGGAATCTATCTCTGCTGCTCATAATATAAAGACGACAGAGGTGGAGGAGACGCCTGCAGGTGGTCTGCCTGAAGACAACATGAAACACGTGCAGGAAAGTAGCAATTTGTCTGCAAATAGAAATCTTCCAGAAAGGGGTTTACATGAGCAATTGCAGGAAAAAACAGCTTTAGCTAATGAGGGGAGCAAAACGGCGCACGAACACCACTCTGTAACAACTATAAATGCTATAAGTGTTCAGCCTACGTCATTGCACAGAGGCCTGGATGGTGAGCTATTAATAAATCACAGCACAGAATCCTGCTCTACGTCACCATCTGTGGGTCTGCCATCTGTGACCTCTGGGTCATCAATGGGGGATGAGTCACCTGTGACCCCTGTGACGTCACTGGGAGGTGATGAGGGCAAGCACTCTGGACATTCAATCTCTACAAGGGGAATAATATCCCGAGGTGTGAGGCGGCAGGTGTGGCTAAGAGTGGGCAATCAATGCAAAGACAGATTACATTTGGACGCATCATCCAATGATACCAAGAAAAAAGTTATACCATCTGCAGAGTGCGGAGAGAGAAAAGAGCATGACAGGCCTCAGGCGGAGGGGGGAAATATGCCATATCTAACCGGCGAAAAAGTAATACAAAAGCCAGTAAGTTTACGTGTAATAAGAATGACACCTGTTAAGACGACTGGTGGAGTGGTAAAGAATAGAGCTGCAAATCAAAGACAATCAAAGAACAATAAGGGTGATAATTTGGGATGTATGCATAGCAGTGATGATAAATGCCTTGATGAGCGTGTGATATTGTCTGATATTTTGAGTGCCACATCGGATCAAAGTCTATTACATCATTCTGATGATGGTATAACATCAATATTCACGCAGTCAAAACTTGATAAAAAGGAATTACTTGTTGATTCTATAGAAGAGGAGAATGGACAGTTGACAGAATGTAGTCTGGTCTCAGCTGATGAATATGCTGAGAGTGAGCAAAATAAAACATGTGCCAGTAAAAAAATAAATCATTTTCACCAACTTGAAGTCGTGGCTCGCGGTAGCGAGACACAACTTCAAGTTGGTAAAAATTGTACCAATAGAACTTCGGGATCATTACCAACATCTGTAGACGGACAAACAGATAGAAATAGCCCGCAACAGATGCATAATGAAGGAGGGTCAACATGTGTCACGAGCACCGAAAAAGACCATATTTGTTCGTCTGAAATATCAGATGAATCAGGCCCCATGGGAGAGAATACAAAAGCTCTTAAGGACATGTGTTGCTCTAACACTGCATTGATGCCGGGCCAGCCTCAGCGACGTTGTGCCACCATTAATACGGCGATAGGCGAGAGGACAATGCTGGCTGGTACAACAGAGCATGATCCCCCGGAAACTATAGCTGGGGACGAGATTGCAAAAACTGGATTAGTCTTCAGCGGGGTGGATTGTTTGGCAGAATCTTCGGCGATGAGCAGCTGCTTAGACGGCTTAATTAATAACTCAGCCAATAAATCATCTACAGCCAACAACAGAACCGGCGATATCACCAGAAGGTCACAGATAATTAGTATCACACCCTGTTCGGCAAATTCCGATAATTCTGCACTACCCTCGGCAAATTCCGGTAGGCGATCGCGCCTAATATCTGATTTAGCCAGTCCATTGACATTTGTTGAAACAAAGATTGTCACGAACCAGGAAGTGGTTATAAATAGCCCGGAAGTGGTTATAGATAGCAGCAAGTACCAGGAAATAGATATTGATAGCAAATGTCAAACCGGAGATGATTCTAGGCAGACAACAATGACGTTAATGACACAGGCGCATGCAGCGGGATACAGAGAAATTGAAACAGCTGACACAGTTGACGCCGACACGTCACTGACAGTGACAGCTGACACGTCACTGACACTGACAGCTGACACGGATAATTTGGTACCTGACACTGCCAGTGACAGCTCTGAATCTGATAATGTATTACATGGGAATACCAGCTATGATGAGGTAACTGGTGACATCATCACTGATGAGGTACTAGTGGAGAATACCAGCTATGACGAGGTGACTGGTGAGGTGACTGGTGAGGTCCGTGAGGTGACTGGTGAAGTGACCGGTGAGGTGCGTGAGGTGATATCAGAATATGATGTGACTGAGCCTGAAGGACGTGATTTATGGAGTGAGTTGCAGAGTGATTTATCAAGGACGTCAGAATATGGTAGTGTTCTCACCAGACTGAAAGCCAAGATGCCTGCTGACACCAGGTGAGATACAAGAATATAGAACTCACCTTATGCAGGATCATAAATATAGGAATATTCACCTCATAAATAGTATTTAAATATACAATAGCCTCATGCACAAATATTCAGCTGAGATTGATAGATATAATTTAACCGTTTATAATATATTTTTTCAGCAGGTTA